>OZ022324.1:35593839-35750738 GCA_963989225.1 Dromius quadrimaculatus | reverse complement strand
TGTTGTATTGGATAGATTTATGTGATTTGCGATACTTTGAAACCGCTGAGAATGTGGTAATTTTGACTATTTCAAACTTCATATAACTGCAGATAGCGCTCTGAAAACACGAGATTATGATGTATTTGTAGAAGGATTTATACATATTATGAGGGTCCTGAATAGGGAATACGAACTTTTTGATTGTGAAAATCTGCGCGGAAAAAGCGTGATTTAGACTCATTCCAAAGTTAGTGGAACTGCAAATGGCACTCTAAAAACACGAAATATGATGTATTTGGTGCTAGATTCTGCCATATAATGCATTTTTGAAGCAAAATCTTGCTTCTGAGCAGATTTACAAAATCAAAAATTTCTTAACGAAACTCAGAACAAACGCGGATAACTCGCTGGGAAACGCAAAATTTTGTGCGTTTGAGGACGGATTCATGCGTATTATGTTGTATTGGATAGATTTATGTGATTTGCGATACTTTGAAACCGCTGAGAATGTGGTAATTTTGACTTATTTCAAACTTCATATAACTGCAGATAGCGCTCTGAAAACACGAGATATGATGTTTTTGTTGATGGATTCATACATATTATGAGGTCCTGAATAGGAATATGAACTTTTTGATTGTGAAATATCTGCGCGGAAAAGCGTGATTTCGACTTATTCCAAAGTTTGTAAAACTGCAAATAGCACTCTAAAAACAAAAAAATGATGTAATTGGTGCTAGATTCTGCCATATAACGCATTTCTGAAGCAAAATCTTGCTTCTGAGCAAATTTACAAAATCAAAAATTTCTCAACTAGACTCAGGAAAAAACGCCGATAACTCGCTGGGGAACGCAAATTTTTGTGCATTTGAGGGACAGATTCATGCGTATTATTTGTATGTGGGAAGATTTATGTTATTTGCGATACTTTTAAACCGCTGAGAATGTGATAATTTTGACTTATTTCAAACTTCATATAACTGCAGATAGCGCTCTGAAAAACACGAGATATGATGTTTTTGTTGATAGATTCATATATATTATGAGGTCCTGAATAGGAATATGAACTTTTTGATTGTGAAAATTTGCCGGAAAAGAGTGATTTCGACTTTTTCCAAAGTTTGTAAAACTGCGAATAGCACGCTGAAAACACGAAATATGATGTACTTGGTGCAAGATTCTGCCATATAACGCATTTCTGAAGCAAAATCTTGCTTCTGAGCAGATTTACAGAATCAAAAATTCCTCAACGAGACTCAGGAAAAACGCTGATAACTCGCTGGCAACGCAAAATATAGTGCATGTGAGGACAAATTCATGCGTATTATGTTGTATTGGATAGATTTATGTGATTTGCGATACTTTGAAACCGCTGAGAATGTGGTAATTTTGAGCTTATTTAAAACTTCATATAACTGCAGATAGCGCTCTGGAAACACGAGATTATGATGTTTTTGTTGATGGATTCATACATATTATGAGGTCCTGAATAGGAAAATGACCTTTTGACTGTGAAAATCCGCCCGGAAAAGCGTGATTTCGATTCATTCCAAAGTTTGTAAAACTGCGAATAGCACTCTAAAAACACGATATATGATGTATTTGGTGCTAGATTCTGCCATATAACGTATTTCTGAAGCAAAATCTAGCTTCTGAGCAGATTTACAGAATTAAAAATTCCTCAACGAGACAGAAAAAACGATGATAACTTGCTGGAAACGCAAAATTTTGTGCATTCGACTTATTCCAAAGTATTGTAAACACTGCAAATAGCACTCTAAAAACACGAAAAATATTATGTATTTGGTGCTTGATTCTGCCCGATATCACGCATTTCTGAAGCAAAATCTTACTTCTGAGCAGATTTACAGAATCAAAAATTTCTCAACGAGACTCAGAAAAAAACGCTGATAACTAGCTAGGAAACGCAAAATTTTGTGCATTTGTGGACGGATTCATGCGTATTATGTTGTATTGGATAGATTCAATGTGATTTGCGATACTTTGAAACTGCTGAGAATGTGGTAATTTTGACTTTTTTCAAACTTCATATAACTGCAGATAGCGCTCTGAAAACACGAGATATGATGTTTTTTGTTGATGGATTCATACATATTATGAGGTCAGAATAGGAATATGAACTTTTGATTGTGAAAATCCGCCCGGAAAAAGCGTGATTTCGACTTATTCCAAAGTTCGTAAAACTGCGAATAGCACTCTAATTTACGACGGAATATGATGTATCTGGTGCTAGATTCTGCCATATAACGTATTTCTGAAGCAAAATCTAGCTTCTGAGCTGATTTACAGAACTAAAAATTCCTCAACGAGGACAGAAAAACGATGATAACTTGCTGGAAACGCAAAATTTTGTGCATTTTAAGGACAGATTCATGCGTATTATGTTGTATTGGATAGATTTATGTGATTTGCGATAATTTGAAACCGCTGAGACTGTGGTAATTTTGACTTATTTCAAACTTCATATAACTGCAGATAGCGCTCTGGAAAACACGAGATATGATGTTTTTGTTGATGGATTCCCCACATATTATGAGGTCCTCAATAGGAATATGAACTCTTTGATTGTGAAAATCTGCGCGGAAATGAGTGAATTCGGACTTATTCCAAAGTTTGTAAAACTTCGAATAGCACTCTGAAAAACACGAAATATGATATGTTTGGTGCTAGATTCTGCCATATAACGCATTTCTGAAGCAAAATCTTGCTTCTGAGCAGATTTCAGAATCAAAAATTTCTCAACGAGACTTAGGAAAAACGCTGATAACTCGCTGGAAACGCAAAATTTTGTGCATTTGAGGACGGAGCCATGCGTATTATGTTGTATTGGATAGATTTATGTGATTTGCGATACCTTGAAACCGCTGAGAAATGTGGTAATTTTGAATTATTTCAAACTTCATATAACTGCAGATAGCGCTCTGAAAACACGAGATATGATGTTTTTTGTTGATGGATTCATACATACTATGAGGTCCTGAATAGGAGTATGAACTTTTTGATTGTGAAAATCTGCGCGGAAAGGGCGTGATTCCGACTATTCCAAAGTTAGTAAAACTGCAAATAGCACTCTAAAAACACGAAATATGAAGTATTTGGTGCTAGATTCTGACATATAACGCATTCCTGTAGCAAAATCCTGCTTCTGAGCAGATTTACAGAATCAAAAATTTCTCAACGAGACTCAGAAAAAACGATGATAACTCGCTGTAAACGCAAAATTTTGTGCATTTGAGGACGGAGCCATGCGTATTATGTTGTATTGGATAGATTTATGTGATTTGCGATACCTTGAAACCGCTGAGAATGTAGTAAATTTTGAATTATTTCAAACCTCATATAACTGCATATAGCGCTCTGAAAACACGAGATATGATGTTTTTGTTAATGGATTCATACATACAATGAGGTCCTGAATAGAATATGAACTTTTTGATTGTGGAAATCTGCCCGGAAAAGCGGTGATTTCGACTCATTCCAAAGTTTGTAGAACTGCGAATAGCACTCTGAAAACACGAAATATGATGTATTTGGTGCTAGAATCTGCCATATAACGCATTTCTGAAGCAAAATCTTGCTTCTGAGCAGATTTACAGAATCAAAAATTCCTCAACGAGACTCAGAAAGAACGCTGATAACTCGCTGGGAACGTAAAATTTTGTGAATTTTAGGACAGATTCATGCGTATTATGTTATATTGGATTAGATTTATGTGATTTGCAATACTTTGAAACCGCTGAGAATGTGGTAATTTTCGACTTATTTCAAACTTCATATAACTGCAGATAGCGCTCTAAAAACACGAGATATGATGTTTTTGTTGATGGATTCATACATATTGTGAGGTCCTGAATAGGAATATGAACTTCTTGATTGTGAAAATCTGCGCGAAAAAGCGTGATTTCGACTTATTCCAAAGTTTGTAAAACTGCAAATAGCACTCTAAAAAACACGAGATTATGATGTATTTGGTGCTAGATTCTGCCATATAACGCAGTTCTCAAGCAATTTCATGCGTATTATGTTGTATTGGATAGATTTATGTGATTTGCGATACTTTGAAACCTCTGAGAATGTGGTAATTTTGACTTATTCCAAACTTCATATAACTGCTGATAGCGCTCTGAAAACACGAGATATGATGTTTTTGTTGATGAATTCATACATATTATGAGGTCCTGAATAGGAATATGAAGTTCTTGATTGTGAAAATTTGCCCGGAAAAGCGTGATTTCGACTTATTCCAAAGTCTGTAAAACTGCGAATAGCACTCTGAAAAACACGAAATATGATGTATTTGGTGCTAGATTCTGCCATATAATGCATTTCTAAAGCAAATTCATGCGTATTATGTTGTATTGGATAGATTTATGTGATTTGCGATACTTTGAAACCGCTGAGAATGTGGGTAATTTTGTCTTATTTCAAACTTCATATAACTGCAGATAGCGCTCTGAAAACACGAGATATGATGTTTTTGTTGATGGATTTATACATATTATGAGGTCCTGAATGGGGAATACGAACTTTTTGATTGTGAAAATCTGCGCGGAAAAGCGTGATTTAGACTTATTCCAAAGTTAGTAAAACTGCAAATGGCCACTCTAAAAACACGAAATATCATGTATTTGGTGCTAGATTCTGCCATTTAATGCATTTTCTGAAGCAAAATCTTGCTTCTGAGCAGAGTTCACAGAATCAAAAATTTCTCAACTTGACTCAGAAAAAACGCTGATAACTCGCTGGAAACGCGAAATTTTGTTGCATTTGAGGACGGATTCATGCGTATTATGTTGTATTGGATAGATTTATGTGATTTGCAATACTTTGAAACCGCTGAGAATGTGGGTAATTTTGACTTATTTCAAACTTCATATAACTGCAGATAGCGCTCTGAAAACACGAGATATGATGTTTTTGTTGATGGATTCATACATATTATGAGGTCCTGAATGAAAATATGAACTTTTCGATTGTGAGAATCTGCGCGGAAAAGCGTGATTTTGACTTATTTCCAAGTTTGTAAAACTGTAAATGGCACTCTAAAAAACACAAAATATGATGTATTTGGTGCTAGATTCTGCCATATAACGCATTTCTAAAGCAAAATCTTGCTTCTGAGCAGATTCACAGAATCAAAAATTTCTCAACGAGACTCAGAAAATACGCTGATAACTCGCTGGGAACGCAGGAATTTGGTGCATTTGAGGACGGATTCATGGTATTATGTTGTATTGGATAGATTCATGTGATTTGCGATACTTTGAAACCGCTGAGAATGGTGGTAATTTTGACTTATTTTCAAACTTCATATAACTGCAGATAGCGCTCTGAAAACACGAGATATGATGTTTTTGTTGATGGATTCATACATATTATAAGGTCCTGAATGAGAATATGAAATTTTTGAATGTGAGAATCTGCGCGGAAAAGCGTGATTTCGGCTTATTCCAAAGTTTTGTGAAACTGCAAATAGCACTCTAAAAACACGAAATATGATGTATTTGGTGCTAGATTCTGCCATATAACGCATTTTCTGAAGCAAAATCTTGCTTCTGAGCAGATTTACAGATATCAAAAAATTCTCAACGAGACTCAGAAAAAAACGCTGATAACTCGCTGGGGAAACGCTGAATTTTGTGCATTTGAGGACGGATTCATGCGTATTATGTTGTATTGGATAGATTTATGTGATTTGCGATACCTTGAAACCGCTGAGAATGTGGTAATTTTGAATTATTTCAAACTTCATATAACTGCAGATAGCGCTCTGAAAACACGAGATATGATGTTTTTGTTGATGGATTCATACAAACTATGAGGTCCTGAATAGGAATATGAACTTTTTGATTGTGAAAATCTGCGCGGAAAGGCGTGATTTCGACTTATTCCAAAGTTAGTAAAACTGCGAATAGCACTCTAAAAACACGAAATATGAAGTATTTGGTGCAAGATTCTGACATATAACGCATTTCTGGAGCAAAATCTTGCTTCTGAGCAGATTTACAGATTCAAAAATTTCCAACGAGACTCAGAAAAAACGCTGATAACTCGCTGGAAAACGCAAAATTTTGTGCATTTGAGGACGGGATTCATGCGTATTATGTTGTATTGGATAGATTTATGTGATTTGCGATACTTTGAAACCGCTGAGAATGTGGTAATTTTTGACTTATTTCAAAACTTTATATAACTGCAGATAGCGCTCTGAAAACACAAGATATGATGTTTTTTGTTGATGGATTCATACATATTAATGAGGTCCTGAATAGGAATACGAAGTTTTTGATTGTGAAAATCTGCGCGGGAAAAGCGTGATTTCGACTTATTCCAAAGTTTGTAAAACTGCAAATAGCACTCTAAAAACACGAAAAATGATGGTATTTGGTGCTAGATTCTGCCATATAACGCATTTCTGAAGCAAAATCTTGCTTCTGAGCAGATTTACAAAATCAAAAAATCTCTCAACGAGACAGAACAAACGCTGATAACTCGCTGGAAACGCAAAATTTTGTGCATTTGAGGGGACAAATTCATGCGTATTTAGTTGGTATTGGATAGATTTATGTGATTTGCGATTCTTTGAAACCTCTGAGAATGTGGTAATTTTGACTTATTTCAAACTTCCTATAACTGCAAATAGCGCTCTGGAAACACGAGATATGATGTTTTTTGTTGATGGATTCATACATATTATGAGGTCCTGAATAGGAAAATGACCTTTTGATTGTGAAAATCTGCCCGGAAAAGCGTGATTTCGACTTATTCCAAGTTTGTAGAACTGCGAATAGCACTCTAAAAAACACGATATATGATGTATTTGGTGCTAGATTTTGCCATATAACGTATTTCTGAAGCAAAATCCAGCTTCTGAGCAGATTTACAGAATTTAAAACTCCTCAGCGAGACAGAAAAACGCAAAACGCTAGTAACGTGCTGGAAACGCAAAATTTTGTGCATTTGAGGACAAATTCATGCGTATTATGTTGTATTGCATAGATTCATGTGATTTGCGATACTTTGAAACTGCTGAGAATGTGGTAATTTTGACTTATTTCAAACTTCATATAACTGCAGATAGCGCTCTGAAAACACGAGATATGATGTTTTTGTTGATGGATTCATACATATTATGAGGTCCTGAAAGGAATATGAAGTTTTTGATTGTGAAAATCCGCGCGGAAAAAGCGTGATTTCGACTTATGCCAAAGTTAGTAAAACTGCGAATGGCACTCTGACAACACGAAATATGATGTATTTGGTGCTAGATTCTGCCATATAATGCATTTCTGTAGTAAAATCTTGCCTCTGAGCAGATTTACAGAATCAAAAATTTCTCAACGAGAGCTCAGAATAAACGCTGATAACTCGCTGGCAACGCAAAATTTTGTGCATTTGAGGACAGATTCATGCGTATTATGTTGTATTGGATAGATTTATGTGATTTGCGATACTTTGAAACCGCTGAGAATGTGGTAGATTTGACTTATTTCAAACTTCATATAACTGCAAATAGCGCTCTGAAAACACGAGATATAATGTTCTTGTTGATGGACCTCATACATATTATGAGGTCCTGAATAGGGATATGAACTTTTTGATTGTGAAAATCTGCGCGGAAAAGCGTGATTTCGACTTATTCCAAAGTTTGTAAAACTGCGAATAGCACACTAATAACACGAAATATGATGTATTTGGTGCTAGATTCTGCCATATAACGCATTTCTGGAGCAAAAATCTTGCTTCTAAGCAGATTTATAGGATGAAAAATTTCTCAACGAGACAGAACAAACGCTGATAACTTGCTGGAAACGCAAAATTTTTGTGCATTTGAGGACAAATTCATGCGTATTATGTTGTATTGGATAAATTTATGTGATTTGCGATACTTGAAACCGGCTGAGAATGTGGTAATTTTGACTTATTTCAAACTTCATATAACTGCAGATAGCGCTCTGAAAACACGAGATCTGATGCTCTTGTAGATGAATCCATACATATTATGAGGTCCTGAATAGGAATATGAACTTTTTGATTGTGAAAATCTGCCTGAAAAAGCGGTGATTTCGACTTATTCCAAAATTTGTAAAACTGCGAATAGCAATCTAAAACACAAAATATGATGTATTTGGTGCTAGATTCTGCGTATAACGCATTTCTGAAGCAAAATCTTGCTTCTGAGCAGATTTACAGAATCAAGAATTTCTCAACGAGACTCAGGAAAAACGCTGATAACTCGCTGGGAACGCAAAATTTTGTGCATTTGAGGACAGATTCATGCGTTTTATGTTGTATTGGATAGATTTATGTTATTTGCGATACTTTGAAACCGCTGGAGAATGTGGTAATTTTGACCTATTTCAAACTTCGTATAACTGCAGATAGCGCTCTGAAGACACGAGGTTATTATGTTTTTGTTGATGGATTCACACATATTATGAGGTCCTTAATAGGAATATAAACTTTTCGATTGTGAATATCTGCGCGGAATTACGTGATCTCGACTTATTTCAAAGTTTGTTAAAACTGCGAATAGCACTCTAAAAACACAAAATATGATGTATTTGGTGCTAGATTCTGCCGTATATCGCATTTCAGAAGCATAATCTTGCTTCTGAGCAGATTTACTGAATCAGATATTTCTCAACGAGACTCAGAATAAACGCTGATAACTCGCTGGGAACGCAAAATTTTGTGCATTTGAGGACAGATTCATGCGTATTATGTTGTATTGGATAGATTTATGTTATTTGCGATACTTTGAAAACCGCTGAGAATGTGGTAATTTTGACTTATTTCAAACTTCCATATAACTGCAGATAGCGCTCTGAAAAACACAAGATATGATGTTCTTGATGAGGATTACACATATTATGAGGTCCTTAATAGGAATATGAACTCTTTGATTGTGAAAATCTGCGCGGAAATACGTGATTTCGACTTATTCCAAAGTTTGTAAAACTGCGAATAGCACACTGAAAATACGAAATATGATGTATTTGGTGCTAGATTCTGAGATATAACGCATTTCTGGAGCCAAATCTTGCTTCTGAGCAGATTTACAAAATCAAAAATTTCTCAACGAGTCCTCCGAAATAACGCTGATAACACGCTGGGAAACGCAAAATGTTGTGCATTTGAGGACGGATTCCATGCGTATTATGTTGTATTGGATAGATTTATGTGATTTGCAATACTTTGAAACCGCTGAGAATGTGGTAATTTTGACTTATTTCAAACTTCATATAACTGCAGATAGCGCTCTGAAAACACAAGATATGATGTTTTTGTTGATATATTTTTTACATATTAGAGGTCCTGAATAGAATACGAACTTTTTGATTGTGAAAATCTGCGCGGAAAAAGCGTGGTTTTTGACTTATTCCAAAGTTAGTAAAACTGCAAATGGCACTCTAAAAACACAAAATATGATGTATTTGGTGCTAGATTCTGCCATATAATGCATTTCTGAAGTAAAATCTTGCTTCTGAGCAGATTTACAGAATCAAAAATTTTTCAACGAGACTCAGAATAAACGCTGATAACTCGCTGGGGAACGCAAAATTTTGTGCATTTGAGGACAGATTCATGCGTATTATGTTGTATTGGATAGATTTATGTGATTTGCGATACTTTGAAACCGCTGAGAAGTGTGGTAATTTTGACTTATTTCAAACTTCATATAACTGCAAATAGCGCTCTGAAAACACGAGATATGATGTTCTTGTTGATGGACTCATACATATCATGAGGTCCTGAGAGGAATATGAACTTTTTGATTGTGAAAATCTGCGCGGAAAAGCGTGATTTCGACTTATTCCAAAGTTTGTAAAACTGCGAATAGCACTCTAAAAACACGATATATGATGTATTTGGTGCTAGATTTTGCCATATAACGTATTTCTGAAGCGAAATCTAGCTTCTGAGCAGATTTACAGAATTAAAAAATTCCTCAGCGAGACAGAAAAACGCTGATAACCAGCTGGAAACGCAAAATTTTGTGCATTTAAGGACAAATTCATGCGTATTATGTTGTATTGGATAGATTTGTGTGATTTGCGATACTTTGAAACCGCTGAGAATGTGGTAATTTTGACTTATTTTAAACTCCATATAACTGCACATAGCGCTCTGAAAACACGAGATATGATGTTTTTGTTGATGGTTTCATACATATTATAAGGTCCTGAATAGGAATATGAACTTTTTGATTGTGAAAATCTGCCCGGAAAAGCGTGAATTCGACTTATTCCAAAGTTTGTAAAACTTCGAATAGCACTCTGAAAACACGAAATATGATGTGTTTGGTGCTAGATTTTGCCATATAACGCATTTCTGAAGCAAAAATCTTGCTTCTGAGGCAGATTTACAGAATCAAAAATTTCTCAACGAGACTCAGAAAAAACGCTGATAACTCGCTGGAAACGCAAAATTTTGTGCATTTTGAGGGACAGATTCATGCGTATTATGTTGTATTGGATAGATTTATGTTATTTGCGATACTTTGAAACCGCTGAGAATGTGGTAATTTTGACTTATTTCAAACTTCATATAACTGCAGACAGCGCTCTGAAAACACGAGATATGATGTTTTTGTTGATGGTTTCATACATATTATGAGGTCCTGAATAGGAATATGAACTTTTTGATTGTGAAAATCTGCCCGGGAGGAGCGTGATTTCGACTTATTCCAAAGTTTGTTAAACTGCAAATAGCACTCTAAAAACACGAAACATGATGTATCTGGTGCTAGATTCTGCCATATAATGCATTTCTGAAGCAAAATCTTGCTTCTGAGCAGATTTACAGAATCAAAAATTTCTCAACGAAACTCAGGAAAAACGCTGATAACTCGCTGGAAAGCAGAATTTTGTGCATTTGAGGACGGATTCCATACGTATTATGTTGTATTGGATAGATTTATGTGATTTGCGATACCTTGAAACCGCTGAGAATGTGGTAATTTTTGAATTATTTTAAACTTCATGTAACTGCAGATAGCGCTCTGAAGACACGAGATATGATGTTTTTGTTGATGGATTCATACATACTATGAGGTCCTAAATAGGAATATGAACTTTTTGATTGTGAAAATCTGCGCGGAAAGGCGTGATTTCGACTTATTCCAAAGTTAGTAAAACTGCAAATAGCACTCTAAAAACACGAAATATGAAGTATTTGGTGCTAGATTCTAACATATAACGCATTCCTGTAGCAAAATCTTGCTTCTGAGCAGATTTACAGAATCAAAAATTTCTCAACGAAACTCAGAAAAAAACGCTGATAACTCGCTGGAAACGCGAAATTTTGTGCATTTGAGGACGGATTCATGCGTTATTATGCTGTATTGGATAGATTTATGTGATTTACGATACTTTGAAACCGCTGAGAATGTGGTAATTTTGGACTTATTTCAAACTTCATATAACTGCAAATAGCGCTCTGAAAACACAAGATATGATGTTCTTGTTGATGGACTCATACATATTATGAGGTCCTGAATAGGAATATGAACTTTTTGATTGTGAAAATCTGCGCGGAAAAGCGTGATTTCGACTTATTCCAAAGTTTTGTAAAACTGCGAATAGCACACAAAAAACACGAAATATGATGTATTTGGTGCTAGATTCTGCCATATAACGCATTTCTGGAGCAAAATCTTGCTTCTGAGCAGATTTATAGGATAAAAAATTTATCAACGAGACAGAACAAACGCTGATAACTCGCTGGAAACGCAGAATTTTGTGCATTTGAGGGACAAATTCATGCGTATTATGTTGTATTGGATAGATTTATGTGATTTGCGATACTTTTGAAACCGCTGAGAATGTGGTAATTTTGACTTATTTCAAACTTCATATAACTGCAGATAGCGCTCTGAAAACACGAAATATGATGCTCTTGTTGATGGATCCATACATATTATGAGGTCCTGAATAGGAATATGAACTTTTTGATTGAGAACATCTGCCCGGAAAAGCGTGATTTCGACTTATTCCAAAATTTTGTGAAACTGCGAATAGCACTCTAAAAACACAAAATATGATGTATTTGGTGCTAGAATCTGCCATATAACGCATTTCTGAAGCAAAATCTTGCTTCTGAGCAGATTTACAAAATCAAAAATTCCTCAACGAGACTCAGAAAGAATGCTGATAATTCGCTGGGAACGTAAAATTTTGTGAATTTTAGGACGGATTCATGCGTATTATGTTGTATTGGATAGATTTATGTGATTTGCAATACTTTGAAACAGCTGAGAATGTGATAATTTTGACTTATTCCAAACTTTATATAACTGCAGATAGTGCTCTGGAAACACGAGTTATGATGTTTCTGTTGATGGATTCATACATATTATGAGGTCTTGAATAAGAATATGAACTTTTTGATTGTGAAAATCTGCGCGGAAAAGCGTGATTTCGACTTATTCCAAAGTTTGTAAAAACTGCAAATAGCACTCTAAAAACACAAGATATGATGTATTTGGTGCTAGATTCTGCCATATAACGCATTTCTGAAGCAAAATCTTGCTTCTGAGCAGATTTACAGAATCAAAAATTTCTCAACGAGACTCAGAAAAAACGCTGATAACTCGCTTAGAACGCAAAATTTATGGTGCGTTTGAGGACGGATTCATGCGTATTATGTTGTATTGGATAGATTTATGTGATTTGCAATACTTTGAAACCGCTGAGAATAGTGGTAATTTTGACTTATTTCAAACTTCATATAACTGCAGATAGCGCTCTGAAAACACAAGATATGATGTTTTTGTTGATATATTTATACATATTATGAGGTCCTGATAGGAATACGGACTTTTTGATTGTGAAAATCTGCGCGGAAGAAGCGTGATTTCGACTTATTCCAAAGTTAGTAAAACTGCAAATGGCACTCTAAAAACACGAAATATGATGTATTTGGTGCTAGATTCTGCCATATAATGCATTTCTGAAGTAAAATCTTGCTTCTGAGCAGATTTACAGAATCAAAAATTTTTCAACGAGACTCAGAATAAATGCTGATAACTCGCTGGGAACGCAAAATTTTGTGCATTTGACGACAGATTCATGGCGTATTATGTTGTATTGGATAGATTTATGTGATTTGCGATACTTTGAAACCGCTGAGAATGTGGCAATTTTGACTTATTTCAAACTTCATATAACTGCAGATAGCGCTCTGAAAAACACGAGATATGATGTTTTTGTTGATGGATTCATTCATATTATTAGGTCCTGAAAAGGAATATGAACTTTTTGATTGTGAAAATCTGCGCGGAAAAGCGTGATTTCGACCTATTCCAAAGTTAGTAAAACTGCCAATAGCACTCTAAAAACACGAAATATGATGTATTGCGTGCTAGATTCTGCCCATATAACGCATTTCTGAAGCAAAATCTTGCTTCTGAGCAGATTTACAGAATCAAAAATCTCTCAACGAGACAGAACAAACGCTGATAACTCGCTGGGAAACGCAAAATTTTGTGCATTTGAGGACAAATTCATACGTATTATGTTGAATTGGATAGATTTTATGTGATTTGCGATACTTTGAAACCGCTGAGAATGTGGTAATTTTGCCTTATTTCAAACTTCATATAACTGCAGATAGCGCTCTGAAAACACGAGATATGATGTTTTTGTTGATGGATTCATACATATTATAGGGTCCTAAATAGGAATATGAACTTTTTGATTGTGAAAATCTGCGCGGAGAAAGCGTGATTCCGACTTATTCCAAAGTTTGTGAAACTGCGAATAGCGCTCTAAAAACACGAAATATGAGTATTTGGTGCTAGATTCTGCCATATAACGCATTTCTGAAGCAAAATCATGCTTCTGAGCAGATTTACATGATCAAAAATTTCTCAACGAGACTCAGGAAAAACGCTGATAACACGCTGGAAACGCAAAATGTTGTGCATTTGGAGGACGGATTCATGCGTATTATGTTGTATTGGATACATTTATGTGATTTGCGATACTTTGAAACTGCTGAGAATGTGGTAATTTTGACTTATTTCAAACTTCATATAACTGCAAATAGCGCTCTGAAAACACGAGATATGATGTTTTTGATAATAGATTCATACATAACTATGAGGTCCTGAATAGGAATATGAACGTTTTGATTGTGGAAATCTGCCCGGAAAAGCGTGATTTCGACTCATTCCAAAGTTTGTAGAACTGCGAATAGCACTCTGGAAAACACGAAATATGATGTATTTGGTGCTAGAATCTGCCATATAACGCATTTCTGAAGCAAAATCTTGCTTCTGAGCAAATTTACAGAATCAAAAATTACTCAACGAGACTCAGAAAGAACGCTGATAACTCGCTGGGGGAACGCAGAATTTTGTGCATTTGAGAACAGATTCATGAGTATCATGTTGTATTGGATAGATTTATGTGATTTGCGATATTTTGAAACTGCTGAGAATGTGGTAATTTTGACTCATTCCAAACTTCATATAACTGCAGATAGCGCTCTGAAAATACGAGATATGATGTTTTTGTTGATGGACTCATACATATTATGAGGTCCTGGAAAGAAATTTGAACTTTTTGATTGTGAAAATTTGCCCGGAAAAGCGTGATTTCGACTTATTCCAAAGTTAGTAAAACTGCGAATGGCACTCTAAAAACACGAAATATGATGTATTTGGTAGCTAGATTCTGCCATATAATGAATTTCTGTAGTAAAATCTTGCTTCTGAGCAGATTTACAGAATCAAAAATTTCTCAACGAGACTCAGAATAAACGCTGATAACTCGCTGGCAACGCAAAATTTTGTGCATTTGAAGGACAGATTCATGCGTATTATGTTGTATTGGATAGATTTATGTGATTTGCGATACTTTGAAACCGCTGAGAATGTGGTAATTTTTGACTTATTTCAAACTTCATATAACTGCAAATAGCGCTCTGAAAACAGGAGATATGATGATCTTGTTGATGGACTTATACATATTATGAGATCCTGAATAGGAATATGAACTTTTTGATTGTGAAAATCTGTGCGGAAAAGCGTGATTCCGACTTATTCCAAAGTTTGTAAAACTGCGAATAGCACTCTAAAAACACGAAATATGATGTATTTGGTGCTAGAATCTGCCATATAACGCATTTCTGAAGCAAAATCTTGCTTCTGAGCAGATTTACAGAATCAAAAATTTCTCAACGAGACTCAGAGAAAACGCTGATAACTCGCTGGGAACGCAAAATTTTGTGCATTTGAGGGACAGATTCATGCGTATTATGTTGTATTGGATAGATTTATGTGATATGCGATACCTTGAAACGCTGAGAATGTGGTAATTTTAACTTATTTCAAACTTCATATAACTGCAGATAGCGCTCGGGAAACACGAGATATGATGTTTTTGTTGATGGATCCATACATATTATGAGGTCCTGAATAGGATATGGACTTTTTGATTATGAAAATCTGCGCGGAAAAGCGTGATTTCGACTCATTTCAAAGTTAGTAAAACTGCCAATGGCACTCTAAAAACACGAAATATGATGTATTGCGTGCTAGATTCTGCCATATAACGCATTTCTGAAGCAAAATCTTGCTTCTGAGCAGATTTACAGAATCAAAACTCTCTCTAACGAGACAAAACAAACGCTGATAACTCGCTGGGAAACGCAAAATTTTGTGCATTCGAGGACAAATTCATGCGTATTATGTTGTATTGGATAGATTTATGTGATTTGCGATACTTTGAAACCGCTGAGAATGTGGTAATTTTGACTTATTTCAAACTTCATATAACTGCAGATAGCGCTCTGAAAACACGAGATATGATGTTTTTGTTGATGAATTCACACATATTATGAGGTCCTCAATAGGAATATGAACTTTTTGATTGTGAGTATCTGCGCGGAAGTACGTGATTTCGACTTATTCCAAAGTTTTGTAATACTGCGAATAGCACACTAAAAATTCGAAATATGATGTATTTGATGCTAGATTCTGGAATATAACGCATTTAGTGAGCAAAATCTTGCTTCTGAGCAGATTTACAAAATCAAAAATTTCTCAACGAGTCTCAGAAAAAACGCTGATAACACGCTGGAAACGCAAAATGTTGTGCATTTGAGGACGGATTCATGCGTATTATGTTGTATTGGATACATTTATGTGATTTGCGATACTTTGAAACTGCTGAGAATGTGGTAATTTTGACTTATTTCAAAATTCATATAACTGCAGATAGCGCTCTGAAAACAGGAGATATGATATTTTTGTTGATGGATTCATACATATTATAAGTTCTTGAATAGGCATATGAACTTTTTATTGTGAAAATCTGCCCGGAAAAGTGTGATTTCGACTCATTCCAAAGTTTGTAGAACTGCGAATAGCACTCTGAAAAACACGAAATATGATGTATTTGGTGCTAGAATCTGCCATATAACGCATTTCTGCAGCAAAATCATGCTCATGAGCAAATTTACAGAATCAAAAATTCCTCAACGAGACTCAGAAAGAACGCCGATAACTCGCTGGGAACGTGAAATTTTGTGAATTTTAGGACGGATTCATGCGTATTATGTTGTATTGGATAGAATTATGTGATTTGCAATACTTTGAAACCGCTGAGAATGTGGTAATTTTTGACTTATTTCAAACTTCATATAACTGCAGATAGCGCTCTGAAAACACAAGATATGATGTTTTTGTTGATATATTTATACATATTATGAGGTCCTGAATAGGAATACGAACTTTTTGATTGTGAAAATCTGCGCGGAAAAGCGTGATTTCGACTTATTCCAAAGTTAGTAAAACTGCAAATGGCACTCTAAAAACACGAAATATGATGTATTTGGTGCTAGATTCTGCCATATAATGCATTTCTGAAGTAAAATCTTGCTTCTGAGCAGATTTACAGAATCAAAAATTTTTCAACGAGACTCAGAATAAACGCTGATAACTTGCTGGGAACGCAAAATTTTGTGCATTTGAGCTGATTCATGCGTATTATGTTGTATTGGATAGATTTATGTGATTTGCGATACTTTGAAACCGCTGAGAATGTGGTAATTTTGACTTATTTCAAACTTCATATAACTGCAGATAGCGCTCTGAAAACACGAGATATGATGCTCTTGTTGATGGATCCATACATATTATGAGGTCCTGAATAGGAATATGAACTTTTTGATTGTGAAAATCTGCCCGGAAAAGCGTGATTTCGACTTATTCCAAAATTTGTAAAACTGCGAATAGCACTCTAAAAACACAAAATATGATGTATTTGGTGCTAGATTCTGCCGTATAACGCATTTCTGTAGCAAAAACTTGCTTCTGAGCAGATTTACAGAATCAAGGAATTTCTCAACAAGACTCAGATAAAACGCTGATAACCCGCTGGGAAACGCAAAATTCTGTGCATTTGAGGACAGATTCATGCGTTTTATGTTGTATTGGATTGATTTATGTTATTTGCGATACTTTGAAACCGCTGAGAATGTGGTAATTTTGACTTATTTCAAACTCCATATAACTGCAGATAGCGCTCTGAAAACAAGAGATATGATGTTTTTGTTGATGGATTCACACATATTATGAGGTCCTTAATAGGAATATGAACTTTTTGATTGTGAATATCTGCGCGGAAGTACGTGATTTCGACTTATTCCAAAGTTTGTAAAACTGCGAATAGCACACTAAAAAATTCGAAATATGATGTATTTGATGCTAGATTCTTGAATATAACGCATTTCGTGAGCAAAATCTTGCTTCTGAGCAGATTTACAAAATCAAAAATTTCCCAACGAGTCTCAGAAAAAAACGCAGATAACACGCTGGAAACGCAAAATGTTGTGCATTTGAGGACGGATTCATGCGTATTATGTTGTATTGGATACATTTATGTGATTTGCGATACTTTGAAACTGCTGAGAATGTGGTAATTTTGACTTATTTCAAACTTCATATAACTGCAGATAGCGCTCTGAAAACACGAGATATGATGCTCTTGTTGATGGATCCATACATATTATGAGGTCCTGAATAGGAATATGAACTTTTTTGATTGTGAAAATCTGCCCGGAAAAGCGTGATTTCGACTTATTCCAAAATTTGTAAAACTGCGAATAGCACTCTAAAAAACACAAAATATGATGTATTTGGTGCTAGATTCTGCCGTATAACGCATTTCTGTAGCAAAAACTTTGCTTCTGAGCAGATTTACAGAATCAAGAATTTCTCAACAAGACTCAGATAAAACGCTGATAACTCGCTGGAAACGCAAAATTCTGTGCATTTGAGGACAGATTCATGCGTTTTATGTTGTATTGGATTGATTTATGTTATTTGCGATACTTTGAAACCGCTGAGAATGTGGTAATTTTGACTTATTTCAAACTTCATATAACTGCAGATAGCGCTCTGAAAACAAGAGATATGATGTTTTTGTTGATAGATTCACACATATATGAGGTCCTTAATAGGAATATGAACTTTTTGATTGTGAATATCTGCGCGGAAGTACGTGATTTCGACTTATTCCAAAGTTTGTAAAACTGCGAATAGCACACTAAAAATTCGAAATATGATGTATTTGATGCTAGATTCTTGAATATAACGCATTTTCGTGAGCAAAATCTTGCTTCTGAGCAGATTTACAAAATCAAAAATTTCCCAACGAGTCTCAGAAAAAACGCAGGATAACACGCTGGAAACGCAAAATGTTGTGCATTTGAGGACGGATTCATGCGTATTATGTTGTATTGGATACATTTTATGTGATTTGCGATACTTTGAAACTGCTGAGAATGTGGTAATTTTGACTTATTTCAAACTTCATATAACTGCAAATAGCGCTCTGAAAACACGAGATATGATGTTTTTGATAATGGATTCATACATACTATGAGGTCCTGAATAGGAATATGATCTTTTTTGATTGTGGAAATCTGCCCGGAAAAGCGTGATTTCGACTCATTCCAAGTTTGTAGAACTGCGAATAGCACTCTGAAAACACGAAATATGATGTATTTGGTGCTAGAATCTGCCATATAACGCATTTCTGAAGCAAAATCTTGCTCCTGAGCAAATTTACAGAATCAAAAATTCCTCAACGAGACTCAGAAAGAACGCTGATAACTTGCTGGGAACGTAAAATTTTGTGAATTTCAGGACGGATTCATGCGTATTATGTTGTATTGGATAGATTAATGTGATTTGCAATACTTTGAAACCGCTAAGAATGTGGTAATTTTGACTTATTTCAAACTTCATATAACTGCAGATAGCAGTGTGAAAACACGAGATATGATGTTTTTGTTGATGGACTCATACATAATATGAGGTCTTGAATGGGAATATGAACTTTTTGATTGTAAAAATCTGCCCGGAAAAGCGTGATTTCGACTTATTCCAAAGCTTGTAAAACTGCGAATAGCACTCTAAAAACACAAAAATATGATGTATTTGGTGCTAGATTCTGCCATATAACGCATTTCTGAAGCAAGATCTTGCTTCTGAGCTGATTTGCAGAATCAAAAATGTCTCAACGAGACTCAGAAAGAACGCTGATAACACGCTGGAAACGCAAGATGTTGTGCATTTGAGGACGGATTCATGCGTATTATGTTGTATTGGATAGATTTATGTGATTTGCGATACTTTGAAACTGCTGAGAATGTGGTAATTTGACTTATTTCAAACTTCATATAACTGCAGACTAGCGCTCTGAAAACACGAGATATGATGTTTTTGTTAATGGATTCATTCCCACTAGGAAAAAGCGTGATTTCGACTCATTCCAAAGCTTGCAGAACTGCGAATAGCACTCTGAAAACACGAAATATGATGTATTTGGTGCTAGAATCTGCCAGATAACGCATTTCTGAAGCCAAATCTTGCTTCTGAGCAGATTAACAGAATCAAAAATTCCTCAGCGAGACTCAGAAAGAACGCTGATAACTCGCTGGGAACGTAAAATTTTGTGAATTTTAGGACGGATTCATGCGTATTATGTTGTATTGGATAGATTTATGTGATTTGCAATACTTTGAAACCGCTGAGAATGTGGTAATTTTGACTCATTTCAAACTTCATATAACTGCAGATAGCGCTCTGAAAAACACGAGATATGATGTTTTTGTTAATGGATTCATTCCCACTATGAGGTCCTGAATAGGAATATGAACTTTTTGATTGTGGAAATCTGCCCGGAAAAGCGTGATTTCGACTCATTCCAAAGTTTGCAGAACTGCGAATAGCACTCTGAAAACACGAAATATGATGTATTTGGTGCTAGAATCTGCCAGATAACGCATTTCTGAAGCCAAATCTTGCTTCTGAGCAGATTTACAGAATCAAAAATTCCTCAGCGAGACTCAGAAAGAACGCTGATAACTCGCTGGGAACGTAAAATTTTGTGAATTTTAGGACGGATTCATGCGTATTATGTTGTATTGGATAGATTTATGTGATTTGCAATACTTTGAAACCGCTGAGAATGTGGTAATTTTGACTCATTTCAAACTTCATATAACTGCAGATAGCGCTCTGAAAACACGAGATATGATGTTTTTGTTGATGGATTCATACATATTATGAGGTCCTGAATAGGAATATGAACTTTTTGATTGTGAAAAACTGCGCGGAAAAGCGTGATTTCGACATATTCCAAAGTTTGTAAGACTTCGAATAGCACTCTGAAAACACGAAATATGATGTATTTGGTGCTAGATTCTGCCATATAACGCATTTCTGACGCAAAATCTTGCTTTTGAGCAGATTTACAGAATCAAAAATTTCTCAACGAGACTCAGAAAAAACGCTGATAACTCGCTAGGATCGCAAAATTTTGTGCGTTTGAGGGCGGATTCATGCGTATTATGTTGTATTGGATAGATTAATGTGATTTGCAATACTTTGAAACCGCTGAGAATGTGGTAATTTTGACTCATTTCAAACTTCATATAACTGCAGATAGCGCTCTGAAAACACGAGATATGATGTTTTTGTTGATGGATTCATACATATTATGAGGTCCTGAATAGGAATATGAACTTTTTGATTGTGAAAAACTGCGCGGAAAAGCGTGATTTCGACATATTCCAAAGTTTGTAAGACTTCGAATAGCACTCTGAAAACACGGAATATGATGTATTTGGTGCTAGATTCTGCCATATAACGCATTTCTGACGCAAAATCTTGCTTTTGAGCAGATTTACAGAATCAAAAATTTCTCAACGAGTTTCAGAAAAAACGCTGATAACTCGCTGGGACGCAAAATTTTGTGCGTTTGAGGGCGGATTCATGGCGTATTATGTTGTATTGGTTTGATTTATGTGATTTGCGATACTTTGAAACCGCTGAGAATGTGGTAATTTTGACTCATTTCAAACTTCATATAACTGCTGATAGCGCTCTGAAAACACGAGATATGATGTTTTTGTTGATGGATTCATACATATTATGAGGTCCTGAATAGGAATATAAACTTTTTGATTGTGAAAAACGCTGATAACTCGCTGGAAACGCAAAATTTTGTGCATTTTAGGACGGATTCATGCGTATTATGTTGTATTGGATAGATCTATGTGATTTGCAATACTTTGAAACCGCTGAGAATGTGGTAATTTTGACTCATTTCAACTTCAAATAACTGCAGATAGCGCTCTGAAAACACGAGATATGATGTTTTTGTTGATGGATTCATACATATTATGAGGTCCTGGATAGGAATATGAACTTTTTGATTGTGAAAATCTGCGCGGAAAAGCGTGATTTCGACATATTCCAAAGTTTGCGAAACTTTGAATAGCACTCTGAAAACACGAAATATGATGTATTTGGTGCTAGATTCTGCCATATAACGCATTTCCTGACGCAAAAATCTTGCTTCTGAGCAGATCTACAGAATCAAAAATTTCTCAACGAGACTCAGAAAAAACGCTGATAACTCGCTGGGAACGCAAAATTTTGTGCGTTTGAGGACGGATTAATGCGTATTATGTTGTATTGGTTTGATTTATGTGATTTGCGATACTTTGAAACCGCTGAGAATGTGGTAATTTTGACTTATTTCAAACTTCATATAACTGCAGATAGCGCTCTGAAAACACGAGATATGATGTTTTTGTTGATGGATTCATACATATTATGAGGTCCTGAACAGGGATATGAACTTTTTGATTGTGAAAATCTGCCCGGAAAAGCGTGATTTCGACTTATTCCAAAGTTTGTAAAACTGCAAATAGCACCCTAAAAACATGGAATATGATGTATTTGGTGCTAGATTCTGCCATATAACGCAATTCCGAAGCAAAATCTTGCTTCTGAGCAGATTAACAGAATCTAAAATTTCTCAACGAAACTCAGAAAAAGCGCTGATAACTCGCTGGAAACGCAGAAGTTTGTGCATTTGAGGACGGATTCATGCGTATTATGTTGTATTGGATAGATTTTTGTGATTTGCGATACTTTGAAACCGCTGAGAATGTGGTAATTTTGACTTATTTCAAACTTCATATAACTGCAGATAGCGCTCTGAAAACACGAGATATGATGTTTTTACTGATATATTCATGTATATTATGAAGTCCTGAATAGGTATATGAACTTTTTGATTGTGAAAATCTGCGCGAAAAGCGTGATTTCGACTTATTCCAAAGTTTGAAAACATCAAATAGCACTCTGAAAACACAAAATATAATGTATTTGGTGCTAGATTCTGCCATATAACGCATTTCTGAAGTAAAATCATGCTCCTGAGCAGATTAACAGAATCAAAAATTTCTCAACGAGACTCAGAAAAAACGCTGATAACTCGCTGGAAACGCAAAATTTTGTGAATTTGAGGACGAATTCATGCGTATCATGTTGTATTGGATAGATTTATGTGATTTGCGATACTTGAAACCGCTGAGAATGTGGTAATTTTGACTTATTTCAAACTTCATATAACTGCAGATAGCGCTCTGAGAACACGAGATATGATGCTTTTTACTGATGGATTCATACATATTATGAAGTTCTGAATGGGAATATGAACTTTTTGATTGTGAAAATCTGCGCGGAAAAGCGTGATTACGACTTATTCCAAAGTTTGTTAAACTGCAGAGAGCACTCTCAAAACACGAAATATGATGTATTGTCGGTAGTAAAAATGGCGTTTAACGGTGCATGTGGTGCAGGGGTCTCTCTGCAATTATAATAAATCAGCTAATAAGGGACGATAGTGTAATAAATTGTAATGGTATATGTGCATCAAGTTTCCATCTAGGTTGTGCTAAAGTTAGTCGCCGTGAGTATACAACTCTGAGCAATTGAAAAAATTTGAAATGGGTCTGCGATAGTTGTGAGTGCGTTTTGTTCGATGGCAGTGGTTCACTTGTTTCCACATCCGACGGCACTAAAACACAAGCACCACTGGTTGCTAAATTATTAAAACAAATTGGAATTATTTCCAACGTTGTTAACACTCTTTCACATGATTTTAATAAATTCAGATCTGAAATTAAGTCTGAAAACTTGATATCTGTCAATTCCGAGCCAACTCAGGTTATCCTGCATAAACCAGCAAAGAAACAAATTTCCAATTTGAGAAAAAATGCTGATAGCGTCATCTGTAATTCTTCCGTAAAGCCTACTGGTGAGATAAGTGACATATCGAGCCCTGTCATGCTAATCACTCCGGAGAGTGAATCTCTTGCAAAAGATGTCGCTGCTAGCTCAGCAAAATCATATGCTCAGACCTTGAAAACTTCTCAAACAGCAAGGTTAACGCCTGTTGACAAACTGAAGCCTGTGGTCAAAAACTATAGATCTTTCAATAAAATCACTCCTGTTGTCGGCACTAGGAAATGTGATGATAAATGTAAGATCTCTGCTGTTCCAAGGAAGATTGCAGTGCACGTTTCCAGATTGGCGCTTTCTGTGACGTCTGATGACTTAAATAGCTACTTAAATGAACTTTTTCCCGCCGAGACATTTGAAATAACACAACTTACTGTAAAATCTGGTCAATATACTTCGTTCAAAGTGATTATTCTGAAGGATCTATTTGAGAAATTCATAAATCCTGAGCTTTGGCCCGTAAATGTGGCAATTAAAAAATTTGTAAATTTTCAGAAATCTGCCCAGAGGACCGAAGTGAAATAATATCACTACGTATCATCCATTTTAATATTTGTAGTTTAAATAATAAGGTCAATGAACTGTGCATATTTCTTGAAAATCATAACTATCCTGAGATTGTTTGCCTAACAGAGCACCATTTAACATTAGATAAAACTAAATTAATTCCTTTAAATTCTTACAATTTGATCTCAGCATATTGTCGTTCTCATTTCGAGTGTGGCGGAGTAGCTATTTACGCCCTTAAATCTATTGCTCCTCGTGATATCATGTTTAATAATGTCCAATGTTGCGACAAAAACTTTGAATATACGTGTAATGAAATTGTTCATAAGAACCAAAAGAACCTGATTATTGCCCTCTATAGATCACCAGGAAGTAGTGTTGATTATTTTTACAATGAATTAAATAACCTTTTAAGTAACTTTGTTTCTTATGAACATCCCATTTTTGTTTGTGGTGATTTTAACATCAACTTTACCTGTTCTAATGAATCAGGTGATATCTGTGGTTCATTCTCCTCCTATGGGCTAGAACCTCCAGGTCCTGGTTTCCCATTGTTGAATAGTATCTCTGGAAGATGTATTGACAATTTCTTTACGAATGTAAGAATTGAAAATACTTCTTATGAAATTTTGAATCCATGCCTTTCCGATCACTCAGCCCAATTATGGAATATAAAAACTAATTCCATCAGCAAGAGCTCAGAGCATTCATATTATAATACTAGAATTTTCAATGATGTGAATAAAAACTACTTCATCCATCTTTTAAGTGCTGAAAAATGGGTGGATATGTATGCAAGTAATGAATATCGTGAAATGAGTAAGTATTTCTTCGAAACATTCAATTTTTATTTCAGCACTGCATTTCCGATTGTTAGACGATTTTATTCTATTAAGGTTAATGGACTCACTTGGTCTACTCTTGAAATCAATCAAGTCTCTGATCAACTGAATATGGTGTATAGTCTGTACACTAGTACACAGGATCAAAATATCTTTAATATTTACAAAAATAAGAGAAAACAATATAACAAATTAATTCGCGAATCGAAGCTAAAATATAACGATGAACTATTGAAATCCTCTGTTAATATAAATAAAGCAGCTTGGTCATTAATTAAGAAGGAGACATCCGCTAATTCTGTTACATCTCTTCCAATTCCAATGAAGCATGCCAATGTTGAGATAGCCGAATTTTCCTCAATCCCTGATTCCTTTAATAACTACTTTCTCAACTCCGTCTCCACTCTCCTCTCCACGTTACCTTCTGCAAAACCTAACTTTGTATTTGACCATTCTAATACTATAACTGCTACCATATTTTTGAGACCGGTTTGCGAAAGCGAAGTTTTCAATACACTTTGTGATATTTCCAATAAACAATCCTCTGGCATCGATGGTATTCCTTGCTCTATGTTATCAATTGTAGCGGAGATTATAACAGTTCCTTTGACCCACTTAATCAATCAATCATTTCTTCACGGACTTTTTCCCGATGAACTTAAAACAGCAAAGGTAGTTCCGGTTCACAAAAATGGAGATAAAAATTGTGTAGAAAACTACAGGCCTATATCTCTCCTATCAGCCTTCTCGAAAGTTTTTGAGAAGTTAATCTACAATCGTTTGATTGATTTCATTTGCGATAACAATATCTTGAGTCCTTGTCAATTCGGTTTTGTTAAAGGCAAATCTACACAACATGCACTATATCTCAGCGTAACAAGCATTTTGGAACGCTTGGACAAAAGAATGTTGACAGCAAGTGTATTCTTTGATTTATCAAAAGCTTTTGACACTATAAATCATGAATTACTTCTCCTAAAATTATCATCTTACGGTATACGTGGTCGTGCTTTACAATTAATTGAGTCGTATCTAAGCGACAGAATCCAGCTTGTGAGACTGCGAATAAACGGCGAAAAATATCATTCAAATCAGCGTAAAACTAATTGTGGAGTACCCCAAGGTAGTATTCTTGGACCTCTTTTTTTTATTTTATATATCAATGATCTACCGTCTACTTTTCACAAGGCTGACGTCTGTCTCTTTGCTGACGATACCTCAATTATTGTTAGTGCTACTTCGATAGAGGAATTGAATAGCAAGCTACAGGATAGTATGAATAATATGGTAGAATGGTGTTCATTGAATGGTGTAGTATTGAATAGTGCTAAGACTCAAATGATCCAATTTATGTTAAAGGGTAATCAACCCAAAATCTTAAGTAATCTTAACGACTCCGTCATTTTACCAGTTCCTAAAACAAAAATACTTGGCCTAAACATGGAGTACAATCTATCTTGGATCAATCACTGCCAGTACGTGATCCGCAGATTGAATACATCATGTTTTGTTATCAGGCGACTTGAATATAATCATGTCAGTGTTGATCTGTTGAAGAAATATTACTATGCTCAAGTTTATTCATTGCTTTCATACTGCATCATCTGTTATGGAAATTCAGTTCATTCCAATAAAGTTTTTAGAACACAAAAAATGATAATCAGAGCTATTACGGGTAATAGCGCTAGTGTGTCTTGCAGAGATCTATTCCCTGAGGTGAGGTTGCTAACTCTGCCCTGTATATACATTCTATATTGTCTTGTTTTTGTTAAAAGTAATCCTTCGTTATTCATTCAAACAAGGCAAGTGACGAGTCAATATTATACTAGACATTGTAACGATATCTATCTGCCATTACACAGATCTAGTAGTTTTCATCGAAATGCATCTTTCATGCCTATAAAAATTTACAATCATCTTCGTGAGAGTATAAAATCAGTTTCTAGTCTAAATAAGTGTTTTCATTCTGTTGATGAGTATCTAAATTGCACCAACTTTGTTTGATCACAAGCTCTTTTAATTTGGTTCTATTCTTGTATTTTCCTTTTTTATATATTGTGTATTTGACAAGCCATTGTATTTTGTACATACATTAATTGGTGAATAAATATTATTATTATTATTAATATTATTATTTGGTGCTAGATTCTGCCATATAACGTATTTCTGAAGCAAAATCTTGCTTCTGAGCTGATTTACAGAATCAAAAATTTCTCAACGAGACTCAGAAAGAACGCTGATAACTCGCTGGAAACGCAAGATTTTGTGCATTTGAGGACGGATTCATGCGTATTATGTTGTGCTGGATAGATTTATGTGATTTGCGATACTTTGAAGCCGCTGAGAATGTGGCAATTTTGACTCATTTCAAACTTCATATAACTGCAGATAGCGCTCTGAAAACACGAGATATGATGTTTTTGTTGATGGATTCATACATACTATGAGGTCCTGAATAGGAATATGAACTTTTTGATTGTGAAGATCTGCGTGGAAAAGCGTGATTTCGACTCATTCCAAAGTTAGTAGAACTGCAAATAGTACTCTAAAAACACGAAATATGATGTATTTGGCGCTTGATTCTGCCATATAACGCATTTCTGAAGCAAAATCTTGCTTCTGAGCAGATTTACAGAATAGAAAATTCCTCAACGAGACCCAGAAAAAACGCTGATAACTCGCTGGAAACGCAAAATTTTGTGCATTCGAGGACGGATTCATGCGTATTATGTTGTACTGGATAGATTTATGTGATTTGCTATACTTTGAAACTGCTCAGATTGTGGTAATTTTGACTTATTTCAAACTTCATATAACTGCAGATAGCGCTCTGAAAACACGAGATATGATGTTTTTGTTGATGGATTCATACATATTATGAGGTCCTGAATAGGATTGTGAACTTTTTGATTGTGAAAATCTACGCGGAAAAGCGTGATTCCGACTCATTCCAATGTTTGTAAAACTGCAAATAGCACTCTAAAAACACGAAATATGACTTATTTGGAGCTAGATTCTGCCATTTAACGCATTCCTAAAGCAAAATTTTGCTTCTGAGCAGATTTACAGAATCAAAACTTTCTCAACGAGACTCAGAAAAAACGCTGATAACTTGCTGGAAACGCAAAATTTTGTGCATTTGAGGACGTATTCAGGCATATTATGTTGTATTGGATAGATTTATGAGATTTGCGATACTTGGAAACTGCTGAGAATGTGGTAATTTTGACTTATTTTTAACTTCATATAACTGCAGATTGCACTCTGAAAACAGGAGATATGATGTTTTTGTTGATGGATTCATACATATTATAAGGTCCTGAATGGGAATATGAACTTTTTAATCGTGAAAATCTGCGCGGTGAAGCGTGATTTCCACTTATTCCAAAGTTTGTAAAACTGCAAATAGCACTATAAAAACACGAAATATGATGTATTTATTGCTAGATTTTGTCATAAAACGCATTTCTGAAGCAAAATCTTCCTTCTGAGCAGATTTACAGGATCAAAAATTTCTCAACGAGACTTAGAAAAAACGCTGATAACTCACTGGAAACGCAAAATTTTGTGCATCTGAGGATGGATTCATGCGTATTATGTTGTATTGGATAGATTTATGTGATTTGCGATACTTTGAAACCGCTGAGAATGTGGTTATTTTGACTTATTTCAAAACTTCATATAACTGCAGATAGCGCTCCGAAAACACAAGATATGATGTTTTTATTGTTGGATTCATACATATTATGAAGTCCCGAATAGGAATATAAACTTTTCGATCGTGAAAATCTGCGCGGAAAAACGTGATTTCGACTCATTCCAAAGTTTGTCAAACTGCAAATAGCACTCTAAAAACACGAAATATAATGTATTTGGTGCTAGATTCTGTCATATAACGCATTTCTGAAGCAAAATCTTGTTTCAAAAACGCTGATAACTCTCTGAGAATGCAAAATTTGGTGCATTTGAGGACGGATTCTTGCGTTTTATGTTGTATTGGATAGATTTATGTGATTTGCGATACTTTGAAACCGCTGAGAATGTGGTAATTTTGACTTATTTTAAACTTCATATAACTGCAGATAGCGCTCTGACAACACGAGATATGATGTTCTTGTTGATGTAATAATACATATTATGAGGTCCTGAATAGGAATATGAACTTTTTGATTGTGAAAATCTGCGCGGAAAAGCGTGATTTCGACTTATTTCAAAGTTTGTGAAACTGCGAATAGCACTCTGAAAACACGGTATATGATATATTTGGTGCTATTCTGCCATATAACGCATTTCTGAAGCAAAATCTTGCTTCTGTGCAGATTTACAGAATCAAGAATTTCTCAACGACACTCAGAAAAAACGCTGATAACTTGCTGGAACCGCAAAATTTTGTGCATTTGAGGACGGATTCATGCGTATTATGTTGTATTGGATAGATTTATGTGATTTGCGATACCTTGAAACCGCTGAGAATGTGGTAATTTTGACTTATTTCAAACTTCATATAACTGCAGATAGCGCTCTCAGAACACTAGATATGATGTTTTTGTTGATGGATTCATACATATCATAAGGTCCTGAATAGGAATATGAATTTTTTGATTGTGAAAATCTGCGCGGAAAAGCGTGATTTCGACTTATTCCAAAGTTTGTAAAACTGCGAATAGCACACTAAAAACACGAAATATGATGTATTTGGTGCTAGATTCTGCCATATAACGCATTTCTGGAGCAAAATCTTGCTTCTGAGCAGATTCACAGTATCAAAAATTTCTCAACGAGACTCAGAGAAAACGCTTATAACTCGCTGGAAACGCAAACTTTTGTGCATTAGAGTACAATTTCATGCGTATTATGTTGTATTGGATATATTTATGTGATTTGCGATACTTTGACTCTACTCAGAATGTGGTAATTTTGACTTATTTCAAACTTCATATAACTGCAGATAGCGCTCTGAAAACACGAGTTATGATGTTTTTGTTGAAGGATTCATACATATTATGAGGTCTTGAATAGGAATATGAACTTTTTGGTCGTGAAAATCTCCGCGGAAAAGCGTGATTTCGACTTATTCCAAAGTTTGTAAAACTGCAAATAGCACTCTAAAAACACGATATTTGATGTATTTATTGCTAGATTTTGCCATATAACGCATTTCTGAAGCAAAATCTTCCTTCTGAGCAGATTTACAGAATCAAAAATTTCTCAACGAGACTCAGAAAAGACGCTGATAACTCGCTGGAAAAGCAAAATTTTGTGCATTTGAGGACGGATTCATGCGTAATATGTTGTATTGGATAGATTCATGTGATTTGCGATACTTTGAAACTGCGCAGAATGTGGTAATTCTGACTTATTTCAAACTTCATATAGCTGCGGATAGCGCTCTAAAAATACGAGATATGATGTTTTTGTTGATGGATTCATACATATTATGAGGTCCTGAATAGAAATATGGACTTTTTGATTGTGAAAATCTGCGCAAAGAAGCGTGATTTCGACTTATTCCAAAGTTTGTAAAATTGCGAATAGCGCACTAAAAACACGAAATATGATGGTTTTGGTGCTAGATTCTGCCATATAACGCATTTCCAAAGCAAAATCTCATTTCTGAGCAGATTTACAGAATCAAAAATTTCTCAACAAGACTCAGAAAAAACGCTGATAACTCGCTGGAAACGCAAAATTTTGAGAATTTGAGGACGGATTCATGCATATTATGTTGTATTGGATAGATTTATGTTATTTGCGATACTTTGAAACTGCTGAGAATGTGGTAATTTTGACTTATTTCAAACTTCATATAACTGCAGATAGCGCTCTGAAAACACGAGATATGATGTTTTTGTTGATAGATTGATACATATTATGAGGTCCTGAATAGAAATGTGAACTTTTTGATTTTGAAAATCTGCGCGGAAAAGCGTGATTTCGACTTATTCCAAAGTTTGTACAACTGCAAATTGCACTCTGAAAACAAGAAATATTATGTATTTGGTGCTAGATTCTGCCATATAACGCATTTCTGAAGCATAATCTTGCTTCTGAGCAGATTTACAGAATCAAAAATCTCTCAACGAGACTAAGAAAAAACACTGATAACTCGCTGAAAACGAAAATTTTTGAGGATTTGAGGACAGATTCATGCGTATTATGCTGTATTGGATAGATCTATGTGATTTGCGATACTTTGAAACTGCTGAGAATGTGGTAAATTTGATTTATTTCAAACTTCATATAACTGCAGATAGCGCTGTGAAAACACGAGATGTGATGTTTTTGTTGATAGATTCACACATATTATGAGGTCCTGAATAGAAATATTGACTTTTGATTGTGAAAATCTGCGCGGAAAAGCATGATTTCGACTTATTCTAAAGTTTGTAAAACTTCGAATACAACTCTAGAAACACAAAATATGATGTATTTATTGGTAAATTCTGCCATATAACGCATTTATGAAGCAAAATTTTGCTTCTGAGCGGATTTACAGAAACAAAAATTTCTTAACGAGACTCAGAAAAAACGCTGATAACTCGCTGGGAACGCAATATGTTTTGCATTTGAGGATGGTTCAATGCGTATTATGTTGTATTGGATAGATTTATGTCATTTGCGATACTTTGAAACTGCTGAGAATGTGTTAATTTTGACTTATTTCAAACTTTATATAACTGCAGATAGCGCTCTGAGAACACGAAATATGATGTTTTTGTTGATGAATTTATACATATTATAGGGTCCTAAATAGGAATATGAACTTTTTGATTGTGAAAATCTGCGCGGAGAAGCGTGATTCCGACTTATTCCAAAGTTTGTGAAACTGCGAATAGCACTCTAAAAACACGAAATATGATGTATTTGGTGCTAGATTCTGCCATATAACGCATTCCTGAAGCAAAATCATGCTTCTGAGCAGATTAACATAATCAAAAATTTCTCAACGAGACTCAGAAAAAACGCTGATAACTCGCTGGAAACGCAAAATTTTGTACATTTGGGGACGGATTCATGCGTATTATGTTGTATTGGATAGATTCTTGTGATTTGCGATACTTTGAACCCGCTGAGAATGTGGTAATTTTGACTTATTTCAAACTTCATATAACTGCAGATAGCGCTCTGGAAACACGAGATATGATGTTTTTGTTGATGGATTCAAAAATATTATGAGGTCCTGAATTGGAATATGAACTTTTTGATTGTAAAAATCTGCGCGGGAAAGCGTGATTTCGACTTATTCCAAAGTTTGTAAAACTGCGAATAGCACTCTAGAAACACGAAATATAATGTATTTGGTGCTAGATTCTGCCATATAACGCATTTCTGAAGCATAACCTTGCTTCTGAGCAGATTCACAGAATCAAAAATTTCTCAATGAGACTCAGATAAAACGCTGATAACTCGCTGGAAACGCAAAATTTTGTGCATTTGAAGACGGATTCATGCGTATTATGTTGTATTGGATAGATTTTTGTGATTTGCGATACTTTGAAACTGCTCAGAATGTGGTAATTTTTACTTATTTCAGACTTCATATAACTGCAGATGACGCTCTAAAAACACAAGATATGATGTTTTTGTTGATAATTCATACATACTATGAGGTCCTGAATAGGAATATGAACTTTTTGATTTTGAATATATGCGCGGTAAAGCGTGATTTTGATTTATTCCAAAGTTTGTAAAACTGCAAATGGCACTTCAGAAACACGAAATATTATGTATTTTGTGCTGGATTCTGCCATATAACGCATTTCTGAAGCAAAATCTTGCTTCTGAGCAGATTTACAGAATCAAAAATTTCTCAACGAGACTCAGAAGAAACTCTGATAGCTCGCTGGAAACGCAAAATTTTGTGCATTTGAGGACGGATTCATGCGTATTATGTTCTATTGTATAGATTTATGTGGCTTGCGATACTTTGAAACCGCTGAGAATGTGATAATTTTGACTTATTTCAAACTCCATATAACTGCAGATAGCGCTCTGAAAACACGAGATATGATGTTTTTGTTGATAAATTCATACATATTGTGAGGTCCTGAATAGGAATATGAACTTTCTGATTGTGAAAATCTGCGCGGAAAAGCGTGATTTCTATTAGAATAACATTCTAATATCAAGTTGCCAGTTACACATCACTGTCAATTCAATAATAATAATATAATCAATGTTGCTAATGACTTGTAATGTTTTTGTGTGTGAAATAAAAAGTCAGATAAATTTTCTATCCAATTTGAACCTTTATTTTCTGCATAATTCTATAATAGAACAAAGCTACTGCTCTCTGTATGATGCATATACCTTTAGGTTATTGGTCCAGATAGCGATAAAGGCAGATATTCCGGAAATTTGGTTTTTTAAATAGAAAGAGGTCTTGGTTGCAAAAACCCAAATATGGCATCGGCGTTGGTAGAATCACGATATAGCATTACAAAGCTGAATAGTAGTAACTATTTTGTTTGGAAATATAAAATGGCAATGCTATTCAAGGAAAAGGGTTTATGGATGGTAGTCAATGAAGCAGTTCCTAATCCAGTTACTACATCCTGGACTGCGTCCGATGAAAAAGCACATGCAACAATAGCACTTAATATAGAAGATGATCAGATTCATCATATCCGAGGTTGTAAAAAGGCAAAAAAAGCATGGGTTGTTCTGAAAGACATTTATGAGCCAAATACACCAAGTAATCGAGTTCACATTTCAAGAATGATAATGCGACAAAGACTACAAGAAGGTGGAGATGCGGTAAAACATGTGAATATGACGAATGAATTGTTCCAGAAGTTACTAGCTCTTGGTGGTGAAATTGATCCAGAGTTTTTTATGAGTGCTACTTTGTTGGCTTCATTACCAGAAAGTTATGACAGTTTAGTCACAGCACTCGAAGCAAGAAAAGAAGAGGAAATAAAGTCGAGTTTCGTACGATCAAAGATTATAGTAGAATACAGAAGACGTTTGGATCGTGACGGTACAACAGATGATGTTGCATTGAAAGTTGATTCATCAAATATAAATAAAGGACTAGAATGCTATTTTTGTAAAAGAAAAGGTCATATCAAGAAAAATTGTAAGAAATATAAAGCTTGGTTACAGGAAAAAGAAAAAAATAATCATAAGGCAAATCTTGCTGAAAGCAATGGTGATTGTTTGTTTATTACACAAAATGTTTGTGGTGGATGGATATTGGATTCTGGTGCGACATGTCATATTGTAGCATCGAGACATGCTTTTGTTGACATTGATTTGAACTGTCAAGAGAAAGTGAGTGTTGCCAGTGGTCAAGAGTTAACAGCAAATGGAAAAGGTACTGTTGAAGTCAAATTCTTGAATGAATTGGGTCGAGCAACTTTAGTGAAAGTTACTGATGTACTGTTTATGCCAGACATACACGGAAATTTACTTTCTGTCAAGAAGTTGACAGAAAAGGGCTATGAAGTAAATTTTACTGGCCGAAAGTGTGAGATCAAGCGACAGAATCGACAAATTGCTGTAGGTGATATTGATGGCAATCTTTATAAATTGAGAGAACCACAAAAAGTTCATTCAATTGAAAACAAGTCAAGCAGATGCATTCATTATTGGCATAAAGTTCTTGGTCATCGAGATATCGAAGTCATTCAATCATTAGCTAGGGATAATTTAGTTGAAGGTATCAAGATTGATGATTGCTCTGCTGATTGTCAAATAAACAGTAATTGTAAAGTTTGCCTGGAAGGTAAAATGTCTAGAATAAAGTTTCCAGTTAAGTCAAATAACATGACAGCTGAAGTTTTGGATTTAGTGCACTCAGACGTGTGCGGTCCGATGCATGTTGCTACAGCATCAGGTAACAGATATATTCTGACTTTTATTGACGATTATTCAAAGTATACAGTCGGTTATCTGATAAGGAATAAATCTCAAGTTTTTAGCAAATTTAAAGATTACATTGCGATGGTAGAAGTTCTATTTGGAGAGAAAACGAAATGTATTCGTACAGATAGAGGAGGAGAATACACTAGTCATGAATTTAATAAGTATTTGGAAAATAGTGGAATTTAAATTCAGCGAACTGCTCCATATAGTCCGCAGCAAAACGGTATAGCTGAAAGGAAAAACAGAACACTGGTTGAAATGGCACGTTGTATGCTAATTAATGCTAACTTGGATAAAACATTTTGGGGTGAAGCGGTGATTATGACAAATTATATCCAAAATCGACTACCAACTAAGGGCACGGAAACAACACCTCATGAAGCTTGGTTCGGTAAAAAGCCAAACATTCAGTATTTTAGAAAATTTGGTTCTGTATGTTTTTTGCATGTCCCAAATGAGATGAGACATAAGCTTGATTCCAAAGCTGTTCAAGCAATTTTAGTTGGCTATGATTGGGAATCGAAAGCATATCGTTGTTATGTCCCGTCTACAGGCAAAGTGAAGATTAGTCGAGATGTCAGATTCATTGAAAAAGAGAATATGTCATCAACAGACGCAGATCATCAAGAAGAACAAGTAATTGTTAATCACTCCAGAACAAATAGTATTTCCAATGAAATATCAACTGAAGAGTATTTGAATTGTGAAGAAAGAAAATGTGAAATAAATTTAAATGAAAATCAAGTTGAACTCGAGTCATTCCATATTACAGAAGCCGAAAGTCAAGAAATAAGAAGATCTGATCGTTCTAATAAAGGTGTACCACCGAAAAGATTAATTGATGAGATAAGATTAGCAAATACTGTGGTAGTACAAGAACCAAAGACATATAAAGAAGCTGTTAGCTGTGATCAAAAGAATTTATGGATTCAAGCAATGAATGATGAAATGATGTCACTAATGGAAAACCAAACATGGGAAATTGTTGAGTTACCAAAGGGAGCAAACATAGTTGGATGTAAGTGGATTTACAAGTCGAAACATGAAAATGAAATTGTGAGATATAAGGCAAGGTTGGTAGCACAAGGTTTCTCGCAGAAATTTGGAGAGAATTATGATCAAGTTTTTGCTCCAGTTGTATGTCAAATTACATTTCGAATTTTACTCACTGTTGCTGCAAATAAAAATATGAAAGTCTTCCACTTAGATGCAAAAACTGCTTTTCTCAATGGTGAATTACAAGAAACAATCTATATGCGTCAACCACCAGGTTTTGAAGTAGAAAATAAAGAACATTCAGTTTGCTTGTTGAAAAGAAGTTTATACGGTTTGAAACAATCTGCAAAGAACTGGAATCAAACTGTTCATCAGGTATTATTGAATGCTGGTTGTATTCAAAGTAAAAATGATCCCTGTTTGTATGTGTACAAAAGGTATAACAAAGTGTGTTATATTCTTATTTATGTTGATGATATTCTGATATCAAGTGAAGATGACGGTTTAATCTCTGAATGTGAGAAAATTTTGAGCTCAAAATTTAAAATCAAGAATTTAGGAATGATCAAAAAATTCTTGGGTCTACAAGTTAACAAAAATATGAATGACTATTATGAATTAAATCAGACAGCATACATTATTGAAGTTGCAAAAGAATTCGGTTTGTTTAATGCAAAAGATTCTCCAATTCCAATATCAGTTGAATATGGAAAAGGTGGCGATACAAGTTTATTGTTGAACAATGAAAAATATCAAAAGCTACTTGGATGTTTATTATATATATATATATCTGTCAGCACTCGACCTGACATATCAGCTGCTGTTTCAATTCTTGCTCAGAAAGTATCTAAACCAAATCAAGAGGATTGGAATGAGCTGAAGCGGGTGTTGAAGTACCTAAAAGGCACTGCTAAGTTTCAACTTTCTCTCGGTAAGAAGAATGGTTCAAGTAAACTAGTAGGATATGCTGATGCAAGCTGGGCTGATGATCGAATCAATCGGAAATCAAATAGTGGTTTGGTTTTCATGTATCTTGACAGTGTTATAAGCTGGTGCAGTAAAAGACAGAATTGTGTAGCGCTGTCATCAACAGAAGCGGAGTTTATTGCTTTGTCAAAAGCATGTCAAGAAGCATTTTGGATTCGCCGATTATTGAATGATTTTGAACAAAATATACACCAGCCATCAATAATTTTTGAAGACAATCAGAGCTGTTTGGAATTAGTTAAGGAGGAGAAATTATCACAGCGCACCAAGCATATAGATATACGTGCATACTTTGTCAAGGATTATATTGATAAAGGAATTGTCACATGTCAGTATTGTCCAACAGAAAATATGATTGCAGATTTACTAACTAAGCCATTACCAAGTTCACGTTTGAAATTATTAAGAAGTCTTTGTGGAGTTAATTGATTATTAGAATGAGGAGGAGTATTGGAATAACATTCTAATATCAAGTTGCCAGTTACACATCACTGTCAATTCAATAATAATAATATAATCAATGTTGCTCATGACTTGTAATGTTTTTGTGTGTGGAATAAAGAGTCAGGAAAATTTTCTAATCAATTTGAACCTTTATTATCTGCATAATTCTATAATAGAACAAAGCTACTGCTCTCTGTGTGATGCATATACCTTTAATTTCGACCTATTCCAAAGTTTGTGAAACTGCAAATAGCACTCTAGAAACACGGAATATGATGTATTTGGTGCTAGATTCTGCCATTTAACGCATTTCTGAAGCAAAATCTTACTTCTGAGCAGATTTACAGAATCAAAAATTTCTTAACGAGACTCAGAAAAAACGCTGATAACTCGTTGGAAACGCGAAATTTTGTGCATTTGAGGACGGATTCATGCGTATTATGTTGTATTGGATAGATTTATGTGACTTGCGATACTTTGAAACTGCTCAGAATGTGGTGATTTTGACTTATTTCAACTTCATATAACTGCAGATGACGCTCTAAAAACACGAGATATGATGTTTTTGTTGAAAATTCATTCATACTATGAGGTCCTGAATAGGAATATAAACTTTTTGATTTTGAATATCTGCGCGGAAAAGCGTGATTTCGAATTATTCCAAAGTTTGTAAAACTGCAAATAGCACTCTAAAAATACGAAATATTATGTATTTGGTGCTGGATTCTGCCATATAACGCATTTCTGGAGCGAAATCTTACTTCTGAGCAGATTTACATAATCAAAAATTTCTCGACTAGACTCAGAAAAAACGCTGATAACTTGCTGGAAACGCAAAATTTTGTGCATTTGAGGACGGATTCATGCATATTATGTTGTATTGGATAGATTCATGTGATTTGCGATAGTTTGAAACTGCTGGGAATGTGGTAATTTTGACTTATTTCAAACTTCATATAACTGCAGATAGCGCTCTGAAAACACAAGATATGATGTTTTTGTTGATGGATTCATACATTTTATGAGGTCCTGAATAGGAATATGAACTTTTTGATTGTGAGAATCTGCGCAGAAAAGCTTGATTTCGACTCATTCCAAAGTTTGTAAAACTGCGGATAGCACTCTAAAAACACGAAATATGATGTATTTGGTGCTAGATTCTGCCATATAACGCATTTCTGAAGCAAAATCTTGCTTCTGAGCAGATTGACAGAATCAAAAATTTCTCATCGAGACTCAGGAAAAACGCTGATAACTCGCTGAAAACGCTAAATTTTGTGCATTTGAGGACGGATTCATGCATATTATGTTGTATTGGATAGATTTATAAGATCTGCGATACTTTGAGACCGCTGAGAATGTGGTAATTTTGACTTATTTCAAACTCCATATAACTGCAGATAGCGCTCTGAAAACACGAGATATGATGTTTTTGTTGATGAATCCATACATATCATGAGGTCCTGTATAGGAATATGAACTTTTTGATTGTGAAAATCTGCGCGGGAAAGTGTGACTTCGACTTATTCCAAAGTTTGTAGAACTGCGATTGGCACTCTAAAAACACAAAATTTGATGTATTTGGTTCTAGATTCTGCCATATAGCGCATTTCTGAAGCAAAATCTTGGTTCTGAGCAGATTAACAGAAATAAAAATTTCTCAACGAGACCGAGAAAAAACGCTGATAACTCGCTGGAAACGCAGAATTTTGGGCATTTGAGGACGGATTAATGCATATTATGTTGTATTGGATAGATATATGTGATTTGCTATACTTTGAAACTGCTGAGAATGTGGTAATTTTGACTTATTTCAAACTCCATATTACTGCAGATTGCACTCTAAAAACAGAAGATATGATGTTTCTGTTCATGGATTCATACATATTATGAGCTCCTGAATGGGAATATGAACTTTTTAACTGTGAAGATCTGCGCGGAAAAGCGTGATTTCGACTCATTCCAAAGTTTGTAAAACCGCAAATATGATGTATTTGGTGCTAGATCCTGCCATATAACGATTTCGGAAGCAAAATCTTGCTTCCGAGCAGATTTACAGAATCAAAAATTCCTCAACGAGACTCAGAAAAAACGCTGATAACTCGCTGGAAGCGCAAAGTTTTGTGCATTTGAGGACGGATTCAGGCATATAATGTTGTATTGGATAGATTTATGGTATTTGCGATACTTTGAAACTGCTGAGAATGTAGTAATTTTGACTTATTTCAAACTTCATATAACTGCAGATTGCACTCTGAAAACAGGAGATATGATGTTTTTGTTGATGGATTTATACATATTATGAGGTCCTGGATGGGAATATGAACTTTTTAATCGTGAAAATCTGCGCGGTGGAGCGTGATTTCGACTTATTCCAAAGTTTGTAAAACTGCAAATAGCACTATGAAAACACAGAATATGATGTATTTGGAGCTAGATTCTGCCGTATAACGCATTTCTGAAGCAAAATCTTGCTTCTGAGCAGATTTACAGAATCAAAAATTTCTCAACGAGACTCAGAAAAAACGCTGACTACTCGCTGGAAACGCAGAATTTTGTGCATTTGAAGACGGATTCATGCGTATTATGTTGTATTGGATAGATTTATGTGATTTGCGATACGTTGAAACTGCTCAGAATGTGGTAATTTTGACTTATTCCAAACTTCATATAACTGCAGATAGCGCTCTACAAACACGAGATATGATTTTTTGTTGATGAATTCATACATATTATAGGGTCCTAAATAGGAATATGAACTTTTTGATTGTGAAAATCTGCGCGGAGAAGCGTGATTCCGACTTATTCCAAAGTTTGTGAAACTGCGAATAGCACTCTAAAAACACGAAATATGATGTATTTGGTGCTAGATTCTGCCATATAACGCATTTCTGAAGCAAAATCATGCTTCTGAGCAGATTTACATGATCAAAAATTTCTCAACGAGACTCAGGAAAAACGCTGATAACTAGCTGGTAACGCAGAATTTTGTACATTTGAGGACAGATTCATGCGTATTATGTTGTATTGGATAGATTCATGTGATATGCGATACTTTGAACCCGCTGAGAATGTGGTAATTTTGACTTATTTCAAACTTCATATAACTGCAGATAGCGCTCTGGAAACACGAGATATGATGTTTTTGTTGATGGATTCAAAAATATTATGAGGTCCTGAATTGGAATATGAACTTTTTGATTGTGAAAATCTGTGCGACAAAGCGTGATTTCGACTTATTCCAAAGTTTGTAAAACTGCGAATAGCACTCCAGAAACACGAAATATGATGTATTTGGTGCTAGATTCTGCCATATAACGCACTTCTGAAGCATAACCTTGCTTCTGAGCAGATTTACAGAATCAAAAATTCCTCAATAAGACTCAGATAAAACGCTGATAACTCGCTGGAAACGCAAAATTTTGTGCATTTGAGAACGGATTCATGCGTATTATGTTGTATTGGATAGATTCATGAGATTTGCGATACTTTGGAACAGCTGAGAATGTGGTAATTTTGACTTATTTCAAACTTCATATAACTGCAGATAGCGCTCTGAAAACACGAGATATGATGTTTTTGTTGATGGATTCAAAATCATTATGAGGTCCTTAATAGGAATATGAACTTCTTCATTGTGAAAATCTGCGCGGAAAAGCGTGATTTTGACTTATTCCAAAGTTAGTAAAACTGCAGATAGCACTCTAAAAACACGACATATGATGTATTTGGTGCTAGATTCTGCCATATAACGCATTTCTGAAGCAAAATCTTGCTTCTGAGCAGATGTACAGAGTCAAAAATTCCTCAACAAGACTCAGAAAAAACGCTGATAACCCGCTGGAAACGCAAAATTTTGTGCATTTGAGAACGGATTCATGCGTATGATGTTGTATCGGATAGATTTATGTGATTTGCGATACTTTGAAACTGCTCAGAATGTGGTAATTTTGACTTATTCCAAACTTCATATAACTGCAGATAGTGCTCTGAAAACACAAGATAAGATGTTTCTGTTGATAGATTCGTACATATCATGAGGTCCTGAATAGGAATACAAACTTTTTGATTGTGAAAATCTGCGCGGAAAAGCGTGATTTCGACTTATTCCAAAGTTCGTAAAGCTGCAAATTGCACTCTGAATACACGAAATATGATGTATTTGGTGCTAGATTCTGCCATATAACGCATTTCTCAGGCGAAATCTTGTTTCTGAGCAGACTTACAGAATCAAAAATTTCTCAACGAGACGTAGAAAAAACGCTAATTACTCGCTGGGAACGCGAAATTTTGTGCATTTGAGGATGGATTTATGCGTATAATGTTGTATTGGATAGTTTTATGTGATTTGCGATACTTTGAAACCGCTGAGAATGTGGTAATTTTGACTTATTTTAAACTTCATATAACTGCAGATAGCGCTCTAAAAACACGAAATATGATGTTCTTGTTGATGGATTCATACATATTATGAGGTTTTGAATAGGAATATGAACTTTTTGATAGTGAGAATCTGCGCGGCAAAGCGTGATTTCGACTTATTCCAAAGTTTGTAAAACTGCAAATAGCACTCTAAAAACACAAAATATGATGTATTAGGTGCTAGATCCTGCCATATAACGCATTTCTAAAGCAAAATCTTGCTTCTGAGCAGATTTACAGAATCAAAAATTTCTCAACGAGACTCAGAAAAAACTCTGATAGCTCGCTGGAAACGCAAAATTTTGTGCATTAGAAGACGGATTCATGCGTATTATGTTCTATTGTATAGATTTATGTGGCTTGCGATACTTTGGAACCGCATGAGAATGTGGTAATTTTGACTTATTTCAAACTCCATATAACTGCAGATAGCGCTCTGAAAACACGAGATATGATGTGTTTGTTGATAAATAAATACATATTGTGAGGCCCTGAATAGGAATATGAACTTTCTGATTGTGAAAATCTGCGCGGAAAAGCGTGATTTCTATTAGAATAACATTCTAATATCAAGTTGCCAGTTACACATCACTGTCAATTTAATAATAATAATATAATCAATGTTGCTCATGACTTGCAATGTTTTTGTGTGTGAAATAAAAAGTCAGAAAGATTTTCTATTCAATTTAAACCTTTATTATCTGCATAATTCTATAATAGAACAAAGCTACCTTTAGGTTATTGGTCCAGATAGCGATAAAGGCAGATATTCCGGAAATTTGGTTTTTTAAATAGAAAGAGGTCTTTGTGGAAAATTCCATAAATTAGACGGCGTTGAAGTTGTTTTGATAATGATAATGTATGTCACAATTTTGATGAAATGTATATATGAAAAATAATAACGTTCATTATGTAAAATGTTAAATAAACTGGTGTTGTAAGAAGAGTAACGTTTCAATTATCGAGTGAAATTATCATATTTTGGTGCCGAAGCCCGGGAAAGGGAAATTTAAAAAAAAACTTAGTGTCAGTGATAACGGAGAAGTAACGTATTTGAAATGGATCTGATGCTTAGAAGAACGTATCGCAAACAACTTACAACGCTAGTAAGTGAAGCACAAATCTTAATTAACAACGAAAACGCTAACGTTAACGATATTTCGGTGATAATTACGCGAATAAAAGCATTACAAGTGAATTTGAACGAACTCAATGATAAACTTGCACCCACATTTCAAGAAAATCAGTTGGAACGGGAGTGCGAAAAAATAGTAGAATATAATGATAAAGCAGTGAGAACCGTGGCGGAGCTTGAACAACGGAGCAAACGAGAAAACGAAACCAGATTACAATTCCAGCAACCGATTGTGCAGAATGAAGATATACAAACAGCAAGGCAAGCACCGATTATGGTAAAATTACCTAAGTTAAACATTAACAAATTTGATGGTGATATAACAAAATGGCCTGCATTTTGGGAGCAGTATTCTACAGCCATACATAATAATCATATTTTGGATGATGCTGCGAAATTCGCGTATCTAAAATCATATTTGACCGATAATGCAGCTTTAACTATAGCTAATTTAACATCTAGTCAATTTTCTTATAATGATGCTATTGAATTGTTAAAGTCGGAGTACGCAAACGTTGAAAGAATCGTGGATACCTACATTCAGAAATTGCTAACAATATCTCATGTCAAATATGATAAAGATATTCAAGGCTTAAGAAAACTGTATAACATGGCAGCGTCAATAGTTAAATCATTGAGATCACTTGGGATTTCACCGGACCAGTATGGGCTTCTGGTGAAATCCATGATTTTTAAAGCTTTGCCGTACAATTTGAGAATTTCATTCAATAAACAAAAATTGCATAGTACTACGACAAACGATATTGCTTCAAACGTTGACGGAAGTACTTCAATTGATAGATCTGTGGATTACAATAAGCAAATAACAGATTTACTTTTATTCATTAAAGTTGAATTAGATTCAGTGGAACAAGCACAATGTTCAAACGGAAACAATAGCAGACAAAATTATTTCAATCGTGATCATCATAACACAAATAAACCTAAGCATAAACAATACACAGCAGCGGGATTAATGATAAAAGTCAAAGACTGCTGTTTATTTTGCAAGTCGAAAAGCCATGTAGTAAATGAATGTAACAGTTCTTTGAGCATAGAAGAAAAGAAAGAAATTTTAAAACAAAATCGTCTGTGTTTTCGTTGCGGTAAACCGAATCATAGTTCCAAATTTTGTAGAACCAAGGACGTAAATTGTTCAAAATGTAAAAGAAAACACATGACAAGCATGTGTGATCCGACATATCGAGAGCGACAAAATAACATAAAGACTGAAGCGCAGAATAAAACGGACAATACTAACTCAACAAATTTATTGGCGAATGGATCCATAGGTCATGTTTATTTGCAAACTGCTTGTGTAAATGTTTTAACACCACAAAAAAGGATGACAATACGAATGATAATAGATGGAGGTAGTCAATTAACTTTCGTAAAGGAGAATCTGTCGAGATTATTAAGACTACCTGTAATTGGTACGCACAAAATCACAATTCAAGCTTTTGGGCAAAAGGAAGGTGCACCTGCTAGATTATGCAATTGAGTTGAAGTTCTATTAAAGTCCCAACATAACGATGAGCAAATAATAATTGAAGCTATTGAGGTACCCGATTCATTGGAATATCCATCATTGAATGACCCGGTTGTCAGAGAGTTTGCGAAAAATCACAAGTTAGCAGATATTGATCTAGAACAAAAAACAGTAAACGGAATTTCTATGTTAATAGGTGCTGATAATTATTGGAAAATAATTAAGGAAGACACCTACAAATTAACTGAAAATAGTAACTTTGACTCTATCTATGAATTTAACGTAAATATGGTGACTGTATTAAATGTTCAAAGTAATATAGAAGAAATTAACTTTAGGAGTTTTTGGGATTTAGAATCTATTGGAATAGATGTAAACGAAGAGCAAAAGGATGTTTTCACACAAGATTACATAGATAAAATGATAGTGTTCGAAAATAACCGTTACGAAGTTGCATTGCCGTGGAAAACTGATCAAAAATTAGATTCAAATTATATGGGTGCGTTAATGCGTGTGAAAAATTTAACGAGAAAACTATTGAGAGATAGAAAAATATGCGAGTATGGTAGCGCAGTGCGGAATTATATAAACAATGATTGTGCGGAACTTGTTTCGGACAATAATTTGGGGAACAATAAGACTTATTATATGCCACATAGACCGGTTTATCGAGACGATAAAGATACTACAAAGCTAAGAGTAGTATTTGATGCTTCTGCACATTCACCATTCTGTGAATCACTCAATGATCAATTACATGCCGGATCAAATTTATTACCGGATTTAATAAAAGTGTTCCTAAATCTTAGAATAGGAAAAATCGGTTTGATTGCGGATATCGAGAAGGCATTTTTGCAAATATCCCTGAATGGAAAAGATCGTGATTCACATCGCTTTCTGTGGTACGAACAACCTTTGAGTGAAAATACATCATCAGCAGAACTGCCAAATCTAGCTACATTCCGAATGAAACGAGTAACATTTGGAGTGACAACCAGTCCATTTCTTCTAGCAGTTTGTTTAAAGAAGCATTTTGCTATACAGCCGCAACAATTAAGAGAAACCGCGAATATTTTAGATAAATCATTTTATGTAGATGATTTAGTTATCGCAGTGAATACAGAAGAAGAAGCTATAAAAATATACCAGCAATCTAAAGCAATATTAAATTCTGCAAAAATGAACTTACGGAAATGGAGATCAAATAACTGCGAAGTTAGTGAACATTTGCGGCAACATGAAGACGAAGAAAGAAGAAAGGAGTTACAAAAGGTATTAGGACTTTTGTGGCATACCATAACGGATGAATAAGTGTGGATATTGGTCCAATTTTAAACGAAAAGGAAAACACTTACCCGTCTAAACGTAGTGTTTTGCAAACGATTGCAAAAATTTTTGATCCGATGGGAGTCCTTGTACCATTTACTGTAGGAGCAAAAATTCTTTTGCAACGCATATGGAAAGAAAACCTTCAATGGGATGAAATTTTACCAGAAAAACTGAAGGCTGATTGGCTAAAATGGTATTGTCAACTTCCAGAGCTCTTCAATTTTCACTTACCAAGAGCTGTAATAGATGATCGACGAGATAAAATTGAGTTGCATGTGTTTGCAGATGCAAGTCTACAAGCATATGGAGTTGTTGCATATTTGAAGTGTTTACGTACAAAAAGCTGTAAATTTTTTATAGCAAAAAGTCGAGTAGCTCCTATTGGTAACAAGGGTAGTCGACAATTAACATTACCTAAATTGGAATTGACTGCAGCTCTTTGTGCAACTAGACTTCAAAATTATATCTTGAAAAATGTTTCACTGAATATAGAATCAATCATTATGTGGTCAGATTCTAAGATAACGTTATATTGGATCAAAGGAGCTACGAATAAAAAGCAAGTCTATATTCATAATAGAGCAACTGAAATCAAGAATTTGAATAAAGGAGAATGGAGATATTGTCCTAGCAGGGAGAATCCAGCCGATATGCTCACAAGAGGTATAACAGCGAGGAATTTAAATGAATCACAAATGTGGAAAGAAGGACCTTTGTGGCTCAAAGATGAACCAAATAATTGGCCTGACAACGAAACTGTAAAGAAAGCAAATGTGTTCATCGATGCGAACCCTACAGAAGACAAATTGAAAATAATAAACAAGCCAATTTTTGAATTAGAAAGATTTGATAAATTGGATAAAATATTGCGAGTCACTGCGTATATTTTGAGGTTTGTAAACAACTGCAGATCGGAAGAAAGAGAATTTGGAAGATTACAAATTGAAGAAATTAGAGAAGCAGAAATTTATTGGATTAAATTTATACAAAACGAAGAATTTTCAAGCGAGATACATACTCTGAAGAATAGAACAGAAATAAATAGAAGTTCAACAATTATAACATTAAATCCATTCTTAGATAAAGATGGTATACTGAGATTAGGAGGTAGACTACAAGACGCTTACTTACCTTTTGAAACGAAACATCCAATAATTCTACCGGCGAAATCATCATTTACCAAAAAAGTAATCATGAGATGCCATGAAAACGTGATGCATTCGGGGGTTAATGCGACACTGAACGAGACTAGAAGAAAATATTGGATCATACGCGAAAGACAACAGATAAAATCGATTTGTGGGAAATGTCTCAAGTGCATCCGATTTAAAGGTAGGCCAGGAAATGAAATAATTGCACCTTTGCCAAGAGAAAGACTAACGGTGGCAAATCCATTCAAAATAACAGGAGTAGATTTTGCTGGTCCATTGTATGTCACAGAAAACGACAGTAAGAAGCAAAACAAGGTGTATATAATGTTGTTAACGTGTGCAGTGGTAAGAGCAGTTCATCTTGAATTGGTCCCAAATTTATCTGCAGAAAGCTGCATAAGAGCATTGAGAAAATTTTTTGCTAGAAGAGGCGTCCCAAGCATCATATATTCGGATAATGCGAAAACTTTCAAACGGGCGTCCAAAGAAATACAAGAATTGTCCAATATTTTAGTATCCGAAAAAGTTCAAGATCTACGATCAAAATACCGTATCAAGTGGCGATTCATTGTTGAAAAAGCTGCCTGGTGGGGTGGTTTCTGGGAAAGGATGGTTAAGACGGTAAAAGATGCAATTAGATTGACATTAGGAAGAGCCTGTGTCAATTATGATGAAATGCAGGCAGTGCTTACTGAAATTGAAGCAACTATAAATACAAGACCACTGACTTTTATAGATGATGACCCATCAAATCTAAGCATTTTGACTCCATCGCATTTTTTAATTGGAACTAAAGAATGTGGATTTAGCATGGATTTGAATAATCAAAATATAAAAGGAAACGAACTTCTTCAAAATTGGAAAGGTAGAGAGAAGTTGATGACAAGATTTTGGAAACGGTGGTGCACTGATTATATACAGCAGCTTCGTTCCGTGCATCATACTCCGAATCAAAAAGCAAGGGCTTTGAAGAGGGGTGACATCGCTTTACTACATGACCAGTATCTGCCAAGGTTGCAATGGAAAATGGTAAGGGTGTTAGAATTGTTCCAGGGACGAGACGGCAAAGTACGAGCCTGCAAAGTCCAGACAAGTAACAGGCAAAAACAACGAAGACCCATCCAGTTGTTGTTTCCTCTAGAAGTCGAATATCTTCGGCCGGGGGAGAATGTGGAAAATTCCATAAATTAGACGGCGTTGAAGTTGTTTTGATAATGATAATGTATGTCACAATTTTGATGAAATGTATATATGAAAAATAATAACGTTCATTATGTAAAATGTTAAATAAACTGGTGTTGTAAGAAGAGTAACGTTTCAATTATTGAGTGAAATTATCATAGTCTTGGTTGCAAAAACCTAAATATGGCATCGGCGTTGGTAGAATCACGATATAGCATTACAAAGCTGAATAGTAGTAACTATTTTGTTTGGAAATATAAAATGCCAATGCTATTAAAGGGAAAGGGTTTATGGATGGTAGTCAATGAAGCAGTTCCTAATCCAGTTACTACATCCTGGACTGCGTCAGATGAAAAAGCACATGCAACAATAGCACTTAATATAGAAGATGATCAGATCCATCATATCCGAGGTTGTAAAAAGGCAAAAGAAGCATGGGTTGTTCTGAAAGACATTTATGAGTCAAATACACCAAGTAATCGAGTTCACATTTCAAGAATGATAATGCGACAAAGACTACAAGAAGGTGGAGATGCGGTAAAACATGTGAATATGACGAATGAATTGTTCCAGAAGTTACTAGCTCTTGGTGGTGAAATTGATCCAGAGTTTTTTATGAGTGCTACTTTGTTGGCTTCATTACCAGAAAGTTATGACAGTTTAGTCACAGCACTCGAAGCAAGAAAAGAAGAGGAAATAAAGTCGAGTTTCGTACGATCAAAGATTATAGTAGAATACAGAAGACGTTTGGATCGTGACGGTACAACAGATGATGTTGCATTGAAAGTTGATTCATCAAATATAAATAAAGGACTAGAATGCTATTTTTGTAAAAGAAAAGGTCATATCAAGAAAAATTGTAAGAAATATAAAGCTTGGTTACAGGAAAAAGAAAGAAATAATCATAAGGCAAATCTTGCTGAAAGCAATGGTGATTGTTTGTTTATTACACAAAATGTTTGTGGTGGATGGATATTGGATTCTGGTGCGACATGTCATATTGTAGCATCGAGACATGCTTTTGTTGACATTGATTTGAACTGTCAAGAGAAAGTGAGTGTTGCCAGTGGTCAAGAGTTAACAGCAAATGGAAAAGGTACTGTTGAAGTCAAATTCTTGAATGAATTGGGTCGAGCAACTTTAGTGAAAGTTACTGATGTACTGTTTATGCCAGACATACACGGAAATTTACTTTCTGTCAAGAAGTTGACAGAAAAGGGCTATGAAGTAAATTTTACTGGCCGAAAGTGTGAGATCAAGCGACAGAATCGACAAATTGCTGTAGGTGATATTGATGGCAATCTTTATAAATTGAGAGAACCACAAAAAGTTCATTCAATTGAAAACAAGTCAAGCAGATGCATTCATTATTGGCATAAAGTTCTTGGTCATCGAGATATCGAAGTCATTCAATCATTAGCTAGGGATAATTTAGTTGAAGGTATCAAGATTGATGATTGCTCTGCTGATTGTCAAATAAACAGTAATTGTAAAGTTTGCCTGGAAGGTAAAATGTCTAGAATAAAGTTTCCAGTTAAGTCAAATAACATGACAGCTGAAGTTTTGGATTTAGTGCACTCAGACGTGTGCGGTCCGATGCATGTTGCTACAGCATCAGGTAACAGATATATTCTGACTTTTATTGACGATTATTCAAAGTATACAGTCGGTTATCTGATAAGGAATAAATCTCAAGTTTTTAGCAAATTTAAAGATTACATTGCGATGGTAGAAGTTCTATTTGGAGAGAAAACGAAATGTATTCGTACAGATAGAGGAGGAGAATACACTAGTCATGAATTTAATAAGTATTTGGAAAATAGTGGAATTTAAATTCAGCGAACTGCTCCATATAGTCCGCAGCAAAACGGTATAGCTGAAAGGAAAAACAGAACACTGGTTGAAATGGCACGTTGTATGCTAATTAATGCTAACTTGGATAAAACATTTTGGGGTGAAGCGGTGATTATGACAAATTATATCCAAAATCGACTACCAACTAAGGGCACGGAAACAACACCTCATGAAGCTTGGTTCGGTAAAAAGCCAAACATTCAGTATTTTAGAAAATTTGGTTCTGTATGTTTTTTGCATGTCCCAAATGAGATGAGACATAAGCTTGATTCCAAAGCTGTTCAAGCAATTTTAGTTGGCTATGATTGGGAATCGAAAGCATATCGTTGTTATGTCCCGTCTACAGGCAAAGTGAAGATTAGTCGAGATGTCAGATTCATTGAAAAAGAGAATATGTCATCAACAGACGCAGATCATCAAGAAGAACAAGTAATTGTTAATCACTCCAGAACAAATAGTATTTCCAATGAAATATCAACTGAAGAGTATTTGAATTGTGAAGAAAGAAAATGTGAAATAAATTTAAATGAAAATCAAGTTGAACTCGAGTCATTCCATATTACAGAAGCCGAAAGTCAAGAAATAAGAAGATCTGATCGTTCTAATAAAGGTGTACCACCGAAAAGATTAATTGATGAGATAAGATTAGCAAATACTGTGGTAGTACAAGAACCAAAGACATATAAAGAAGCTGTTAGCTGTGATCAAAAGAATTTATGGATTCAAGCAATGAATGATGAAATGATGTCACTAATGGAAAACCAAACATGGGAAATTGTTGAGTTACCAAAGGGAGCAAACATAGTTGGATGTAAGTGGATTTACAAGTCGAAACATGAAAATGAAATTGTGAGATATAAGGCAAGGTTGGTAGCACAAGGTTTCTCGCAGAAAAGCGTGATTTCGACTTATTCAAAAGTTAGTAAAACTGCAAATAGCACTCTGAAAACACGAAATATGAAGTATTTGGTGCTAGATTCCGCCATATAACGCATTTCTGAAGCAGAATATTGCTTCTGAGCAGATTTACAGAATCAAAAATTTCTCAACGAGACTCAGAAAAAACGCTGATAACTCGCTGGAAACGCGAAATTTTGGGCATTTGAGGACGGATTCATGCGTATTATGTTGTATTGGATAGATTTTTGTGATTTGCGATACTTTGAAACCGCTGAGAATGTGGTAATTTTGACTTATTTCAAACTTCATATAACTGCAGATAGCGCTCTGAAAACACGAGATATGATGTTTTTACTGATATATTCATATATATTATGAAGTCCTGAATGGGTATATGAACTTTTTGATTGTGAAAATCTGCGCGGAAAAGCGTGATTTCGACTTATTCCAAAGTTTGAAAACTGCAAATAGCACTCTGAAAACACAAAATATGATGTATTTGGTGCTAGATTCTGCCATATAACGCATTTCTGAAGTAAAATCATGCTTCTAAACAGATTAACAGAATCAAAAATTTCTCAACGAGACTCAGAAAAAACGCTGATAACTCGCTGGAAACGCAAAATTTTGTGCATTCGAGGACGGATTCATGCGTATTATGTTCTATTGGACTGATTTATGTTATTTGCAATACTTTGAAACCGCTGAGAATGTGGTAATTTTGACTTATTTCAAACTTCATATAACTGCAGATAGCGCTCTGAGAACACGAGATATGATGCTTTTACTGATGGATTCATACATATTATGAAGTCCTGAATGGGAATATGAACTTTTTGATTGTGAAAATCTGCGCGGAAAAGCGTGATTTCGACTTATTCCAAAGTTTGTAAAACTGCAAATAGCACTCTAAAAACACGAAATATGGTGTATTTGGTGCTAGATTCTGCCATATGACGTATTTCTGAAGCAAAATCTTGCTTCTGAGCAGATTTACAGAATCAAAAATTTCTCAGCGAGACTCAGAAAAACGCTGATAACTCGCTGGAAACGCAAAATTTCGTGCATTTGAAGACGGATACATGCGTATTATGTTGTAATGGATAGATTTATGTGATTTGCGATACTTTGAAACCGCTGAGAATGTGGTAATTTTGACTTATTTCAAAGTCCATATAACTGCAGATAGCGCTCTAAAAACACGAGATATGATGTTTTTGTTGATGGATTCATACATATTATGAAGTCCTGAATGGGAATATGAACTTTTTGATTGTGAAAATCTGCGCGGAAAAGCGTGATTTTGACTTATACCAAAGTTTGTAAAACTGCGAATAGCACTCTAAAAACACGAAATATGATGTATTTGGTGCTAGATTCTGCCATATAACGCATTTCTGAAGCAAAATCTTGCTTTTGAGCTGATTTACAGAATCAAAAATTTCTCAACGAGACTCAGAAAGAACGCTGATAACCAGCTGGAAACGCAAGATTTTGTGCATTTGAAGACGGATTCATGCGTATTATGTTGTATTGAATAGATTTATGTGATTTGCGATACATTTAAGCCGCTGAGATTGTGGTAATTTTGACTTATTTCAAACTTCATATAACTGCAGATAGCGCTCTGAAAACACGAGATATGATGTTTTTGTTGATGGATTCATACATACTATGAGGTCCTGAATAGGAATATGAACTTTTTGATTGTGAAGATCTGCGCGGAAAAGCATGATTTCGACTCTTTCCAAAGTTAGTAAAACTGCAAATAGTACTCTAAAAACACGAAATATGATGTATTTGACGCTTGATTCTGCCATATAACGCATTTCTGAAGCAAAATCTTGCTTCTGAGCAGATTTACAGAGAAGAAAATTTCTCAACGAGACCCAGAAGAAACGCTGATAACTTATTGAAAATGCAAAATTTTGTGCATTTGAGGACAAATTCATGCGTATCATGTTGTATTGGATAGATTTATGTGATTTGCGATACTTTGAAACCACTGAGAATGTGGTAGTTTTGACTTATTTCAAACTTCATATAACTGCAGATAGCGCTCTGAAAACACGATATATGATGTTTTTGTTGATGGATTCATACATACTATGAGGTCCCGAATAGGAATATGAACTTTTTGATTGTGAAAATTTGCGCGGAAAAGCGTGATTTCGACTTATTCAAAAGTTAGTAAAACTGCAAATAGCACTCTGAAAACACGAAATATGGAGTATTTGGTGCTAGATTCCGCCATATAACGCATATCTTAGGCAGAATCTTGCTTCTGAGCAGATTTACAGAATCAAAAATTTCTCAACGAGACTCAGAAAAAACGCTGATAACTTGCTGGAAACGCAAAATTTTGTGCATTTGATGACGGATTGATGCGTATTATGTTGTATTGGATAGATTTATGTTATTTGCGATACTTTGAAACCGCTGAGAATGTGGTAATTTTGACTTATTTCAAACTTCATATAACTGCAGATAGCGCTCTGAGAACACAAGATATGATGCTTTAACTGATGGATTCATACATATTATGAGGTCCTAAATAGGAATATGAACTTTTTGATTGTGAAGATCTGCGCGGAAAAGCGTGATTTCGACTTATTCCAAAGTTTGTGAAACTGCAGAAAGCACTCTAAAAACACGAAATATGATGTATTTGGTGCTAGATTCCGCCATATAACGCATTTCTGAAGCAAAATCTTACTTCTGAGCAGATTTACTGAATCAAAAATTTCTCAACGAGACTCAGAAAAAACGCTGATAACTCGCTGGAAACGCAAAAATTTGTGCATTTGACGACGGATTAATGCGTATTATGTTGTATTGGATAGATTCATGTGATTTGCGATACTTTCAAACCGCTGAGAATGTGGTAATTTTGACTTATTTCAAACTTCATATAACTGCAGATAGCGCTCTGACAACACGAGATATGATGTTTTTGTTGATGGATTCATACATATTATGAGGTCCTGAATAGTAATATGAACTTTTTGATTGTGGAATATGCGCGGAAGAGCGTGATTTTGACTTATTCCAAAGTTTGTAAAACTGCGAATAGCACTCTAAAAACACGAAATATGATGTTTTTGGTGCTAGATTCTGCCATATAACGCCTTTTTGAAGCAAAATCTTGCTTCTAAGCAGATTCACAGTATCAAAAATTTCTCAACGAGACTCAGAAAAAACGCTGATAACTCGCTGGAAACGCGAAATTTTGGGCATTTGAGGACGGATTCATGCGTATTATGTTGTATTGGATAGATTTTTGTGATTTGCGATACTCTGAAACCGCTGAGAATGTGGTAATTTTGACTTATTTCAAACTTCATATAACTGCAGATAGCGCTCTGAAAACACGAGATATGATGTTTTTACTGATATATTCATATATATTATGAAGTCCTGAATGGGTATATGAACTTTTTGATTGTGAAAATCTGCGCGGAAAAGCGTGATTTCGACTTATTCCAAAGTTTGAAAACTGCAAATAGCACTCTGAAAACACAAAATATGATGTATTTGGTGCTAGATTCTGCCATATAACGCATTTCTGAAGTAAAATCATGCTTCTAAATAGATTAACAGAATCAAAAATCTCTCAACGAGACTCAGAAAAAACGCTGATAACTCGCTGGAAACGCAAAATTTTGTGCATTTGAGGACGGATTCATGCGTATTATGTTGTATTGGACAGATTTATGTTATTTGCAATACTTTGAAACCGCTGAGAATGTGGTAATTTTGACTTATTTCAAACTTCATATAACTGCAGATAGCGCTCTGAGAACACGAGATATGATGCTTTTACTGATGGATTCATACATATTATGAAGTCCTGAATGGGAATATGAACTTTTTGATTGTGAAAATCTGCGCGGAAAAGCGTGATTTCGACTTATTCCAAAGTTTGTAAAACTGCAAATAGCACTCTGAAAACACGAAATATGGTGTATTTGGTGCTAGATTCTGCCATATGACGTATTTCTGAAGCAAAATCTTGCTTCTGAGCAGATTTACAGAATCAAAAATTTCTCAGCGAGACTCAGAAAAACGCTGATAACTCGCTGGAAACGCAAAATTTCGTGCATTTGAAGACGGATACATGCGTATTATGTTGTAATGGATAGATTTATGTGATTTGCGATACTTTGAAACCGCTGAGAATGTGGTAATTTTGACTTATTTCAAAGTCCATATAACTGCAGATAGCGCTCTAAAAACACGAGATATGATGTTTTTGTTGATGGATTCATACATATTATGAAGTCCTGAATGGGAATATGAACTTTTTGATTGTGAAAATCTGCGCGGAAAAGCGTGATTTTGACTTATACCAAAGTTTGTAAAACTGCGAATAGCACTCTAAAAACACGAAATATGATGTATTTGGTGCTAGATTCTGCCATATAACGCATTTCTGAAGCAAAATCTTGCTTCTGAGCTGATTTACAGAATCAAAAATTTCTCAACGAGACTCAGAAAGAACGCTGATAACCAGCTGGAAACGCAAGATTTTGTGCATTTGAAGACGGATTCATGCGTATTATGTTGTATTGAATAGATTTATGTGATTTGCGATACATTGAAGCCGCTGAGATTGTGGTGATTTTGACTTATTTCAAACTTCATATAACTGCAGATAGCGCTCTGAAAACACGAGATATGATGTTTTTGTTGATGGATTCATACATACTATGAGGTCCTGAATAGGAATATGAACTTTTTGATAGTGAAGATCTGCGCGGAAAAGCGTGATTTCGACTCTTTCCAAAGTTAGTAAAACTGCAAATAGTACTCTAAAAACACGAAATATGATGTATTTGACGCTTGATTCTGCCATATAACGCATTTCTGAAGCAAAATCTTGCTTCTGAGCAGATTTACAGGAAAGAAAATTTCTCAACGAGACCCAGAAGAAACGCTGATAACTTATTGAAAATGCAAAATTTTGTGCATTTGAGGACAAATTCATGCGTATCATGTTGTATTGGATAGATTTATGTGATTTGCGATACTTTGAAACCACTGAGAATGTGGTAGTTTTGACTTATTTCAAACTTCATATAACTGCAGATAGCGCTCTGAAAACACGATATATGATGTTTTTGTTGATGGATTCATACATACTATGAGGTCCCGAATAGGAATATGAACTTTTTGATTGTGAAAATTTGCGCGGAAAAGCGTGATTTCGACTTATTCAAAAGTTAGTAAAACTGCAAATAGCACTCTGAAAACACGAAATATGGAGTATTTGGTGCTAGATTCCGCCATATAACGCATATCTAAGGCAGAATCTTGCTTCTGAGCAGATTTACAGAATCAAAAATTTCTCAACGAGACTCAGAAAAAACGCTGATAACTTGCTGGAAATGCAAAATTTTGTGCATTTGATGACGGATTGATGCGTATTAAGTTGTATTGGATAGATTTATGTTATTTGCGATACTTTGAAACCGCTGAGAATGTGGTAATTTTGACTTATTTCCAACTTCATATAACTGCAGATAGCGCTCTGAGAACACAAGATATGATGCTTTAACTGATGGATTCATACATATTATGAGGTCCTAAATAGGAATATGAACTTTTTGATTGTGAAGATCTGCGCGGAAAAGCGTGATTTCGACTTATTCCAAAGTTTGTGAAACTGCAAAAAGCACTCTAAAAACACGAAATATGATGTATTTGGTGCTAGATTCCGCCATATAACGCATTTCTGAAGCAAAATCTTACTTCTGAGCAGATTTACTGAATCAAAAATTTCTCAACGAGACTCAGAAAAAACGCTGATAACTCGCTGGAAACGCAAAAATTTGTGCATTTGACGACGGATTAATGCGTATTATGTTGTATTGGATAGATTCATGTGATTTGCGATACTTTGAAACCGCTGAGAATGTGGTAATTTTGACTTATTTCAAACTTCATATAACTGCAGATAGCGCTCTGACAACACGAGATATGATGTTTTTGTTGATGGATTCATACATATTATGAGGTCCTGAATAGTAATATGAACTTTTTGATTGTGGAATATGCGCGGAAGAGCGTGATTTTGACTTATTCCAAAGTTTGTAAAACTGCGAATAGCACTCTAAAAACACGAAATATGATGTTTTTGGTGCTAGATTCTGCCATATAACGCCTTTTTGAAGCAAAATCTTGCTTCTAAGCATATTCACAGTATCAAAAATTTCTCAACGAGACTCAGAAAAAAACGCTGATAACTCGCTGGAAACGCAAAATTTTGTTCATTTGAGGACGGATTCATGCGTACTATGTTGTATTGGATAGATTTATGTGATATGCGATACTTTGAAACCGCTGAGAATGTGGTAATTTTGACTTATTTCAAACTTCATATAACTGCAGATAGCGCTCTGAAAACACGAGATATGATGAATACATCATATTTTGTGTTTTCAAAGAGCTATTCGCAGTTCTACAAACTTTGGAATAAGTCGAAATCACGCTTTTCCGCTCAGATTCTTACAATAAAAAAACTCAAATTCCTATTCATATCCCGTGTTTACAGAGCGCTCTCTGCAGTTATATGAAGATTGAAAGAGGTCAAAATTACCACATTCTCAGCGGTTTCAAAGTATCGCAAATCACATGAATCTATCCAATTCAACATAATACGCATGAATCTGTCCTCAAATTCACAAAATTTTGCGTTTCCAGCGAGTTATCAGCGTTTTGCCTGAGTCTTGATGAGAAATTTTTGATTCTGTAAATCTGCTCAGAAACAAGATTTTGCTTCAGGAATGCGTTATATGGCAGAATTGCAGAATCAAGCACCAAATACATCATATTTCGTGTTTTTAGTGTGCTTTTCGCAGTTTTACAAACTTTGGAATAAGTCGAAATCACGCTTTTCCGCGCAGATTTTCACAATCAAAAGTTCATATTCCTATTCAGGACCTCATGATATGTATGAATCCATCAACAAAAACATCGTATCTCGTGTTTTCAGAGCGCTATCTGCAGTTATATGAAGTTTGAAATAAGTCAGAATTACCACATTCTCAGTGGTTTCAAAGTATCGCAAATCACATGAATCTATCCAATACAACATAATACGCATGAAACCGTCCTCAAATGCACAATATAAATTCACAATCATTAAGTTCATATTCCTATTCAGGACCTCATAATATGTATGAATCCATCAACAAAAACATCATATCTCGTGTTTTCAGAGCGCTATCTGCAGTTATATGAAGTTTGAAATAAGTCAAAATTACCACATTCTCAGCAGTTTCAAAGTATCGCAAATCACATAAATCTATCCAATACAGCATAATACGCATGAATCCGTCCTCAAATGCACAAAATTTCGCGTTTCCAGCAAGTTATCAGCGTTTTTCTGAGTTTCGTTGAGAAATTTTTGATTCTGTCAATCTACTCAGAAACAAGATTTTGCTTCAGGAATGCGTTATATGGCAGGATCTAGCACCAAATACATCATACTTTATGTTTTTAGAGTGCTATTTGCAGTTTTACAAACTTTGGAATAAGTCGAAATCACGCTTTTCCGCGCAGATTTCCACAATCAAAAAGTTCATATTCCTATTCAGGTTCTCATAATATGTATAAATCCATCAACAAAAACATCATATCTCGTGTTTTCAGAGCGCTGTCTGCAGTTATAGGAAGTTTGAAAAAAGTCAAAATTACCACATTCTCAGCGGTTTCAACGTATCGCAAATCACATAAATCTATCCAATACAACCTAATACACATGAATTCGTCCTAAAATGCACAAAATTTTGCGTTTTCAGCGAGTTATCAGCGTTTTTCTAAGTCTCGTTGAGTAATTTTTGATCCTATAAATCTGCTCAGAAGCAAGATTTTGCTCCAGAAATGCGTTATATGGCAGAATCTAGCACCAAATACATCATATTTCGTGTTTTTAGAGTGCTATTTGCAGTTTTACAAACTTTGGAAATAGTCGAAATCACGCTTTTCCGCGCAAATTTTAACAATCAAAAAATTCATATTCCTATTCAAGACCTCATAATATGTATGAATCCATCAACAGAAACATCATATCTCGTGTTTTCACAGCGCTATCTACAGTTATATGAAGGTCGAAATAAGTCAAATTTACCACATTCTAAGCAGTTTCAAAGTATCGCAAATCACATAAATCTATCCAATACAACATAATACGCAAGAATCCGTTCTCAAATGCACAGATTTTTGCGTTTCCAGCGAGTTATCAGCGTTTTTCCTGAGTCTCGTTGAGGAATTTTTGATTCTGTTAATCTGCTCAGAAGCAAAATTTTGCTTCAGATATGCGTTATATGGCAGAATCTAGCACCAAATACATCATATTTCGTGTTTTTGGAGTGCTATTTGCAGTTTTACATACTTTGGAATAAGTTCAAATCACGCTTTTCCGCGTAGATTTTCACGATCAAAAAGTTCATATTCCTATTCAGGACCTCATAATATGTATGAATCCATTAACAGAAACATCATAACTCGTGTTTTCAGGGCGCTATCTGCTGTTATATGAAGTTTGAAATAAGTCAAGATTACCACATTCTCAGCGGTTTCAAAGTATCGCAAATCACATGAATCTATCCAGTACAACATGATACGCATGAATCCGTCCTTAAATGCACAAAATTCTGGGTTTGTAGCGAGTCATCAGCGTTTTTTCTGAGTCTCGTTGAGAAATCTTTGATTCTGTATATCTGCTCAGAAGCAAGATTTTGCTTCAGAAATGCGTTACATGGCATAATCCATCACCAAATACATCATATTTCGTGTTTCGAGAGTGCTATTTGCAGTTTTACAAACTTTGGAATAAGTCGAAATCACGCTTTTCCGCGCGGATTTTCACAATCAAAAAGTTCATATTCCTATTCAACACCTTATAATATGTATGAATCCATCAACAAAAACATCATATCTCGTGTTTTCAGAGCGCTATCTGCAGTTATATGAAGTTTGAAATAAGTTAGAATTACCACATTCTCAGCGGTTTCAAAATATCGCAAATCACATAAATCTATCCAATACAACCTAATACGCATGAATCCATCCTCAAATGCACAAAATTTTGCGTCTCCAGCGAGTTATCAGCGCTTTTTCTGAGTCTCGTTGAGAAACTTTTGATTCTATAAATCTGCTCAGAAGCAAGATTATGCTTCAGAAATGCGTTATATGCCAGAACCTAGCACCAAATACATCATATTCCGTGTTTCTAGAGTGCTATTTGCAGTTTTACAAACTTTGGAATAAGTCGGAATCACGCTTTTCCGCGCAAATTTTCACAATCAAAAAGTTCATATTCCTATTTGGGACCTCATAATATGTATGAATTTATCAACAAAAACTTCATATCTCTTGTTTTCAGAGCGCTATCTGCAGTTATATGAAGTTTGAAATAAGTCAAAATTACCACATTCTCAGAGGTTTCAAAGTATCGCAAATCACATAAATCTATACAATACAACATAATACGCATGAATCCGTCCTCAAATGCACAAAACTCTGCGTTTCCAGCGAGTTATCGATTCTGTAAATCTGCTCAGAAGGAAGATTTTGCTTCAGAAATGCTTTATATGGCAGAATCTAGCACCAAATACATCATATTTCTTGTTTTTAGAGTGCTATTTACAGTTTTACAGACTTTGGAATAAGTCGAAATCACGCTTCTCCGCGCAGATTTTCACAATCAAAAAGTTCATATTCCTATTCAGGACCTCATAGTTTGTATGAATCCATCAACAAAGACATCATATCTCGTGTTTCCAGAGCGCTATCTGCAGTTACATGAAGTTTGAAATAAATCAAAATTACCACATTCTGAGCAGTTTCAAAGTATCGCAAATCACATATATCTATCCAATACAACATAATACGCATGAATCCGTCCACAAATGCACAAATTTTGCGTTTCCAGCAAGTTATCTGCGTTTTTTCTGAGTCTCGTTGAGAAATTTTTGATTCTGTAAATCTGCTCAGAAGCAAGATTTTGCTTTAGAAATGCGTTATATGGCAGAATCTAGCACCAAATACATCATATTTCTACAAACTTTGGAATAAGTCGAAATCACGCTTTCCCGCGCAGATCTTCACCATCAAAAAGTATATATTCCTATTCAGGACCTCATAATATGTATGAATCCATCAACAAAAACATCATATCTCGTGTTTTCAGAGCGCTATCTGCAGTTATATGAAGTTTGAAATAAGTCAAAATTACAACATTCAGAGCAGTTTCAAAGTTTCGCAAATCACATAAATCTATCTAATACAACATAATACGCATGAATCTGTCCTCAAATGCACAAAGTTTTGCGTTTCCAGCGAGTTATCAGCGTTTTTTTTTTGAGTCTCGTTAGGAAATTTCTGATTCTGTGAATCTGCTCAGAAGCAAGATGCGTTATATGGCAGAATCTTGCACCAAATACATCATATTTCGTGTTTTTAGAGTGCTATTTGCAGTTTTACAAACTTTGGAATAAGTCGAAATCACGCTTTTTCGCGAAGATTTTCACAATCAAAAGTCCATATTCCTATTCAGGACCTCATAATATGTATGAATCCATCAACAAAAACATCATATCTCGTGTTTTCAGAGCGCTATCTGCAGTTATATGAAGTTTGAAATAAGTCAAAATTACCACATTCTGAGCAATTTCAAAGTATCGCAAATCACATAAATCCATCCAATACATCATAATACGCATGAATCCGTCCCCAAATGCACAAAATTTTGCGTTTTTAGCGAGTTATCAGCGTTCTTTCTGAGTCTCGTTGAGAAATTTTTGATTCTGTAAATCTGCTCAGAAGCAAGATTTTGCTTCAGAAATGCGTTATATGGCAGAATCTAGCACCAAATACATCATATTTCGTGTTTTTAGAGTGCTATTTGCAGTCTTACAAACTTTGGAATAAGTCGAAATCACTCTTTTCCGCGAAAATTTTCACAATCAAAAAGTTGATATTCCTATTCAGGACCTTATAATATGTAGGAAAACATCAACAAAAACATCATATCTCGTGTTTGTAGAGCGCTATCCGCAGTTATATGAAGTTTGAAATAAATCAATATTACCACATTCTCAGTGGTCTCAAAGTATCGCAAATCACATTAATCTATCCAATACAACATAATACGCATGAATCCGTCCTCAATTGCACAAAATTTTGCGTTTTCAGCGAGTTTTCAGCGTTTTTCCTGAGTCTCGTTGAGATATTTTTGAATCTGTAAATCTGCTCAGAAGCAAGATTTTACTCCATAAATGCGTTACATGGCAGAATCTAGCACCTAATACATCATATTTCGTGTTTTTAGAGTACTATTTGCAGTTTTACAAACTTTGGAATAAGTCGAAATCACGCATTTCCGCCCAGATTTTTAGTATCAAGAAGTTCATATTCCAATCCAGGACCTCATAATATGTATGAATCCATCAGCAAAAACATCATATCTCATGTTTTCAGAGCGCTATCTGCAGTCACATAAAGTTTGAAATGAGTCAAAATTAACATATTCTGAGCAGTTTCAAAGTATCGCAAATCACATAAATCTATCCAATACTACATGATACGGAATCCGTCCTCAAATGCACAAAATTTTGCGTTTCCAGCGAGTTATCAGCGTTTTTTCTGAGTCTCGTTGAGAAAATTTTGATTCTGTAAATCTGCCCAGAAGCATGATTTTGCTTCAGAAATGCGTTATATGGCAGAATCTAGCTCCAAATACATCATATTTTGTGTTTTTAGAGTGCTTTTCGCAGTTTTACAAACTTTGGAATAAGTCGAAATCACGCTTTTCCGCGCAAATTTTCACAATCAAAAAGTTCATATTCCTATTCAGGACCTCATAATATGTATGAATCCTTCTACAAAAACATTATATCTTGTGTTTGTAGAGCGCTATCTGCAGTTATATGAAGTTTGAAATAAGTCAAAATTACCAAATTCTCAGCGGTTTCAAAGTATCGCAAATCACATAAATCTATCCAATACAACATAATACGCATTAATCCGTCCTTGAATGCACAAAATTCTGCGTTTTCAGCGTGTTATCAGCGTTTTTTCTGAGTCTCGTTGAGAAATCTTTGATTCTGTAAATCTGCTCAGAAGCAAGATTTCGCTTCAGAAATGCGTTATATGGCAGAATCTAGCACCAAATACATCATATTTTGTGTTTCCAGGGTGCTATTCGCAGTTTCACTAACTTTGGAATAAGTCGAAATCACGCTTTTCCGCGCGAATTTTCACAATCCAAAAGTTGATATTCCTATTCAGGACCTTATAATATGTATGAATCCATCAACAAAAACATCATATCTCGTGTTTGTAGAGCGCTATCTGCAGTTATATGAAGTTTGGAATAAGTCAAAATTACCACATTCTCAGCGGTTTAAAAGTATCGCAAATAACATAAATCCATCCAATCCAACATAATACGCATGAATCCGTCCTCAAATGCACAAAATTCCGCGTTTCCAGCGAGTTTTCAGCGTTTTTTTCTGAGTCTCGTTGAGAAATTTTTGATTCTGCAAATCTGCTCAGAAGCATGATTTTGCTTCAGAATTGCGTTGTATGGCAGAATCTAGCACCAAATACATCATATTTCGTGTTTTTAGAATGCTGTTTGCAGTTTTGCAAACTTTGGAATAAGTCGAAATCACGTTTTTCCGCGCAGATTTTCACAATCAAAAAGTTCATATTCCTATTCAGGACCTTATAATATGTATGAATCCATCAACAAAATCATCATATCTCGTGTTTTGAGAGCGCTATCTGCAGTTATATAAAGTTTGAAATAAGTCAAAATTACCACATTCTCAGCGGTTTCAAAGTACCGCAAATCACATAAATCTATCCAGCACAGCATAATACGCATGAATCCGTCCTCAAATGCACAAAATCTTGTGTTTCCAGCGAGTAATCAGCGTTTTCTCTGAGTCTTGTTGAGTAATTTTTGATTCTGTAAATCTGCTCAGAAGAAAGATTTTGCTTCAGAATTGCGTTATATGGCAGAATCTAGCACCAAATACATCATATTTCGTGTTTTTAGAGTGCTATTTTCAGTTTTACAAACTATGAAATGAGTCGAAATCACGCTTTTCCGCGCAGATTTTCACAATCAAAAAGTTCATATTCCTATTCAAGCTTTCATAATAGGTATGAATCCATCAACAAGAACATTATATCTCGTGTTTTTAGAGCGCTAGCTGCAGTTATATGAAGTTTGAAATAAGTCAAAATTACCACATTCTGAGCAGTTTCAAAGTATCGCAAATCACATAAATCTATCCAGTACAACATAATACGCATGGATCCGTCCTCAAATGCACAAAATTTTGCGTTTCCAGCGAGTTATCAGCGTTTTTTCTGAGTCTCGTTGAGAAATTTTTGATTCTGTAAATGTGCTCAGAAGCAAGATTTTGGTCCAAAAATGCGTTATATGGCAGAATCTAGCACCAAATACATCATATTTTGTATTTTTTGAGTGCTATTCGCAGTTTTATAAACTTTGGAATACGTTGATTCTGTAAATCTGCTCAGAAACAAGTTTTTGCTTCAGAAATGCGTTATATGGCAGAATCTAGCACCAAATACATCATATTCCGTATTTTTAGTGTGCTATTCGCAGTTTTACAAGCTTAGGAATAAGTCGAAATCACGCTTTTTCGCGCAGATTTTTACAATCAAAAAGTTCATATCCCTATTCAGGACCTCATGGTATGTATGAATCCATCAACAAAAACATCATATCTCGTGTTTTCAGAGCGCTATCTGCAATTATATGAAGTTTGAAATAAGTCAAAATTACCACATTCTCAGCGGTTTAAAAGTATCGCAAATCACATAAAGCTATCCAATACAACATAATACGCATGAATGCACAAAATTTTGTGTTTCCAGCAAGTTATCAGCGTTTTTTCTGAGTCTCGTTGAGAAATTTTTGATTCTGTAAATCTGCTCAGTAGCAAGATTTTGCTCCAGAAATGCGTTACATGGCATAATCTAGCACCAAATACATCATATTTCGTGTTTCGAGAGTGCTATTTGCAGTTTTACAAACTTTGGAAAAAGTTGGAATCACGCTTTTCCGCGCGGATTTTCACAATCAAAAAGTTCATATTCCTATTCAGGACCTTATAATACGTATGAATCCATCAACAAAAACATCATATCTCGTGTTTCAGGAGCGCTATCTGCAGTTATATGAAGTTTGAAATAAGTCAGAATTACCACTTTCTCAGCGGTTTCAAAATATCGCAAATCACATGAATCTATCCAATACAACCTAATACGCATGAATCCATCCTCAAATGCACAAAATTTTGCGTCTCCAGCGAGTTATCAGCGTTTTTTCTGAGTCTCGTTGAGAAATTTTTGATTCTATTAATATGCTCAGAAGCAAGATTTTGTTTCAGAAATGAGTTATATGGCAGAATCTAGCACCAAATACATCATATTTCGTGTTTTTAGAGTGCTATTTACAGTTTTACAGACTTTGGAATAAGTCGAAATCACGCTTCTCCGCGCAGATTTTCAAAATCAAAAAGTTCATATTCCTATTCAGGACCTCATAGTTTGTATGAATCCATCAACAAAAACATCATATCTCGTGTTTCCAGAGCGTTATCTGCAGTTACATGAAGTTTGAAATAAGGCAAAATTACCACATTCTGAGCAGTTTCAAAGTATCGCAAATCACATAAATCTATCCAATACAACATAATACGCATGAAGCCGTCCTCAAATGCACAAATTTTGCGTTTCCAGCAAGTTATCAGCGCTTTTTCTGAGTCTCGTTGTGAAATTTTTGATTCTGTAAATCTGCTCAGAAGCAAGATTTTGCTTCAGAAATGCGTTATATGGCAGAATCTAGCACCAAATACATCATATTTCGTGTTTTTAGAGTGTTATTCGCAGTTTTACAAACTTTGGAATGAGTCAAAATCACGCTTTTTCACGCGGATTTTCACTATCAAAAAGTTCATATTTCTATTCAGGACCTCATAATATGTATGAATCCATCAACAAAAACATCATATCTCGTGTTTTCAGAGCGCTATCTGCAGTTATATGAAGTTTGAAATAAGTCAAAATTACCACATTCTGAGCAGTTCCAAAGTATCGCAAATCACAAAAATCTATCCAATACAACATAATACGCATGAATCCGTCCTCAAATGCACAAAATTTTGCGTTTCCAGCAAGTTATCAGCGTTTTTTCTGAATCTCGTTGAGAAATTTTTGATTCTGTAAGTCTGCTCAGAAGCAAGATTTTGCTTCAGAAATGCGTTATATGGCAGAATCAAGCACCAAATACATCATATTTCGTGGTTTTAGAGGGCTTCTCGCAGTTCTACAAACTTTGGAATAAGTCGAAATCACGCTTTCCCGCGCAGATTTTCACCATCAAAAAGTACATATTCCTATTCAGGACCTCATAATATGTATGAATCCATCAACAAAAACATCATATCTCGTGTTTTCAGAGCGCTATCTGCAGTTATATGAAGTTTGAAATAAGTCAAAATTACCACATTCAGAGCAGTTTCAAAGTATCGCAAATCACATAAATCTATCTAATACAACATATATACGCATGAATCTGTCCTCAAATGCACAAAGTTTTGCGTTTCCAGCGAGTTATCAACGTTTTTTTTTGAGTCTCGTTAGGAAATTTCTGATTCTGTGAATCTGCTCAGAAGCAAGATGCGTTATATGGCAGAATCTTGCACCAAATACATCATATTTCGTGTTTTTAGAGTGCTATTTGCAGTTTTACAAACTTTGGAATAAGTCGAAATCACGCTTTTTCGCGAAGATTTTCACAATCAAAAGTCCATATTCCTATTCAGGACCTCATAATATGTATGAATCCATCAACAAAAACATCATATCTCGTGTTTTCAGAGCGCTATCTGCAGTTATATGAAGTTTGAAATAAGTCAAAATTACCACATTCTGAGCAATTTCAAAGTATCGCAAATCACATAAATCTATCCAATACATCATAATACGCATGAATCCGTCCTCAAATGCACAAAATTTTGCGTTTTTAGCGAGTTATCAGCGTTCTTTCTGAGTCTCGTTGAGAAATTTTTGATTCTGTAAATCTGCTCAGAAGCAAGATTTTACTCCAGAAATGCGTTACATGGCAGAATCTAGCACCTAATACATCATATTTCGTGTTTTTAGAGTACTATTTGCAGTTTTACAAACTTTGGAATAAGTCGAAATCACGCATTTCCGCCCAGATTTTTAGTATCAAGAAGTTCATATTCCAATCCAGGACCTCATAATATGTATGAATCCATCAGCAAAAACATCATATCTCATGTTTTCAGAGCGCTATCTGCAGTCATATAAAGTTTGAAATGAGTCAAAATTAACATATTCTGAGCAGTTTCAAAGTATCGCAAATCACATAAATCTATCCAATACTACATGATACGGAATCCGTCCTCAAATGCACAAAATTTTGCGTTTCCAGCGAGTTATCAGCGTTTTTTCTGAGTCTCGTTGAGAAAATTTTGATTCTGTAAATCTGCCCAGAAGCATGATTTTGCTTCAGAAATGCGTTATATGGCAGAATCTAGCTCCAAATACATCATATTTTGTGTTTTTAGAGTGCTTTTCGCAGTTTTACAAACTTTGGAATAAGTCGAAATCACGCTTTTCCGCGCAAATTTTCACAATCAAAAAGTTCATATTCCTATTCAGGACCTCATAATATGTATGAATCCTTCTACAAAAACATTATATCTTGTGTTTGTAGAGCGCTATATGCAGTTATATGAAGTTTGAAATAAGTCAAAATTACCAAATTCTCAGCGGTTTCAAAGTATCGCAAATCACATAAATCTATCCAATACAACATAATACGCATAAATCCGTCCTTGAATGCACAAAATTCTGCGTTTTCAGCGTGTTATCAGCGTTTTTTCTGAGTCTCGTTGAGAAATCTTTGATTCTGTAAATCTGCTCAGAAGCAAGATTTCGCTTCAGAAATGCGTTATATGGCAGAATCTAGCACCAAATACATCATATTTCGTGTTTCCAGGGTGCTATTCGCAGTTTCACTAACTTTGGAATAAGTCGAAATCACGCTTTTCCGCGCGAATTTTCACAATCCAAAAGTTGATATTCCTATTCAGGACCTTATAATATGTATGAATCCATCAACAAAAACATCATATCTCGTGGTTTGTAGAGCGCTATCTGCAGTTATATGAAGTTTGGAATAAGTCAAAATTACCACATTCTCAGCGGTTTAGAAGTATCGCAAATAACATAAATCCATCCAATCCAACATAATACGCATGAATCCGTCCACAAATGCACAAAATTTCGCGTTTCCAGCGAGTTTTCAGCGTTTTTTCTGAGTCTCGTTGAGAAATTTTTGATTCTGTAAATCTGCTCAGAAGCATGATTTTGCTTCAGAATTGCGTTGTATGGCAGAATCTAGCACCAAATACATCATATTTCGTGTTTTTAGAATGCTGTTTGCAGTTTTGCAAACTTTGGAATAAGTCGAAATCACGTTTTTCCGCGCAGATTTTCACAATCAAAAAGTTCATATTCCTATTCAGGACCTTATAATATGTATGAATCCATCAACAAAATCATCATATCTCGTGTTTTGAGAGCGCTATCTGCAGTTATATAAAGTTTGAAATAAGTCAAAATTACCACATTCTCAGCGGTTTCAAAGTACCGCAAATCACATAAATCTATCCAGCACAGCATAATACGCATGAATCCGTCCTCAAATGCACAAAATCTTGTGTTTCCAGCGAGTAATCAGCGTTTTCTCTGAGTCTTGTTGAGTAATTTTTGATTCTGTAAATCTGCTCAGAAGAAAGATTTTGCTTCAGAATTGCGTTATATGGCAGAATCTAGCACCAAATACATCATATTTCGTGTTTTTAGAGTGCTATTTTCAGTTTTACAAACTATGAAATGAGTCGAAATCACGCTTTTCCGCGCAGATTTTCACAATCAAAAAGTTCATATTCCTATTCAAGCTTTCATAATAGGTATGAATCCATCAACAAGAACATTATATCTCGTGTTTTTAGAGCGCTAGCTGCAGTTATATGAAGTTAGAAATAAGTCAAAATTACCACATTCTGAGCAGTTTCAAAGTATCGCAAATCACATAAATCTATCCAGTACAACATAATACGCATGGATCCGTCCTCAAATGCACAAAATTTTGCGTTTCCAGCGAGTTATCAGCGTTTTTTCTGAGTCTCGTTGAGAAATTTTTGATTCTGTAAATGTGCTCAGAAGCAAGATTTTGGTCCAAAAATGCGTTATATGGCAGAATCTAGCACCAAATACATCATATTTTGTATTTTTTGAGTGCTATTCGCAGTTTTATAAACTTTGGAATACGTTGATTCTGTAAATCTGCTCAGAAACAAGATTTTGCTTCAGAAATGCGTTATATGGCAGAATCTAGCACCAAATACATCATATTCCGTATTTTTAGTGTGCTATTCGCAGTTTTACAAGCTTAGGAATAAGTCGAAATCACGCTTTTTCGCGCAGATTTTTACAATCAAAAAGTTCATATCCCTATTCAGGACCTCATGGTATGTATGAATCCATCAACAAAAACATCATATCTCGTGTTTTCAGAGCGCTATCTGCAATTATATGAAGTTTGAAATAAGTCAAAATTACCACATTCTCAGCGGTTTAAAAGTATCGCAAATCACATAAAGCTATCCAATACAACATAATACGCATGAATGCACAAAATTTTGTGTTTCCAGCAAGTTATCAGCGTTTTTTCTGAGTCTCGTTGAGAAATTTTTGATTCTGTAAATCTGCTCAGTAGCAAGATTTTGCTTCAGAAATGCGTTATATGGTAGAATCTAGCACCAAATACATCATATTTTGTGTTTTTAGAGTTCTATCCGCAGTTTTACAAACTTTGGAATAAGTCGAAATCACGCTTTTCCGCGCGGATTTTCACAATCAAAAAGATCATATTCCTATTCAGGACCTCATAATATGTATAAATTCATCAACAAAAACATTATATCTCGTGTTGTTAGAGCGCTAGCTGCAGTTATATGAAGTTTGAAATAAGTCAAAATTACCACATTCTGAGCAGTTTCAGAGTATCGCAAATCACATAAATCTATCCAGTTCAACATAATACGCATGAATCCGTCCTCAAATGCACAAAATTTTGCGTTTCCAGCGAGTTATCAGCGTTTTTTCTGAGTCTCGTTGAGAAATTTTTGATTCTGTAAATCTGCTCAGAAACAAGATTTGGCTTCAGAAATGCGTTATATGGCAGAATATAGCACCAAATACATCATATTTCATGTATTTAGAGTGCTCTTCGCAGTTTTACAAACTTTGGAATAAGTCGAAAGCACGCTTTTCCGCGCAGATTTTCACAATCAAAAAGTTCATATTCCTATTCAGGACCTCATCATCCGTATGAATCCATCAACAAAAACATCATATCTCGTGTTGTCAGAACGCTATCCGCAGTTATATGAATTTTGAATTAAGTCAAAATTACCACATTCTCAGCGGTTTCAAAGTATCGCAAATCACATAGATCTATCCAATACAACATAATACGCATGAATTTGTCCTCAAATGCACAAAATTCTGCGTTTCAAGCGAGTTATTAGCGCTTTTTCTGAGTCTCGTTGAGGAATTTTTGATTCTGTAAATCTGCTCAGAAGCAAGAATTTGTATTAGAAATGCGTTATATGGCCGAATCCAGCATCAAATACATCATATTCCGTGTTTTTAGTGGGCTATTCGTAGTTTTACAAACTTTGGAATAAGTCGAAATCACGCTTTTCCGCGCAGATTTTCACAATCAAAAAGTTCATATTCCTATTCAGGGACTCATAATATGTATGAATCCATCAACAGAAACATCATATCTCGTGTTTTCAGAGCGCTATCTGCAGTTATATGAAGTTTGAAATGAGTCAAAATTACCATATTCTCAGCGGTTTCAAAGTATCGCAAATCACATAAATCTATCCAATACAACATAATACGCATGGATCCTTCCTCGAATGCACAAAATTTTGCGTTCATAGCGAGTTATCAGCGTTTTTTTTTGAGGCTCGTTGAGAAATTTTTGATTCTGTAAATCTGCTCAGAAACAAGATTTTGCTTCAGAAATGCGTTATATGGCAGAATCTAGCACCAAATACATCATATATCGTGTTTTTAGTGTGCTATTTGCAGTTTTACAAGATTTGGAATAAGTCGAAATCACGCTTTCCCGCGCAGATTTTCACAATCGAAAAGATCATATCCCTATTCAGGACCTCATAATATGTATGAATCCATCAACGAAAACATCATATCTCGTGTTTTGAGAGCGATATCTGCAGTTATATAAAGTTTGAAATAAGTCAAAATTACCACATTCTCAGCGGTTTCAAAGTACCGCAAATCACAAAAATCTATCCAGCACAACATAATACGCATGAATCCGTCCTCAAATGCACAAAATCTTGTGTTTCCAGCGAGTAATCAGCGTTTTCTCTGAGTCTTGTTGAGTAATTTTTGATTCTGTAAATCTGCTCAGAAGAAAGATTTTGCTTCAGAATTGCGTTATATGGCAGAATCTAGCACCAAATACATCATATTTCGTGTTTTTAGAGTGCTATTTTCAGTTTTACAAACTATGAAATGAGTCGAAATCACGCTTTTCCGCGCAGATTTTCACAATCAAAAAGTTCATATTCCTATTCAAGCTTTCATAATATGTATGAATCCATCAACAAGAACATTATATCTCGTGTTTTTAGAGCGCTATCTGCAGTTATATGTAGTTTGAAATAAGTCAAAATTACCACATTCTGAGCAATTTCAAAGTATCGCAAATCACATAAATCCATCCAATAGAACATAATACGCATGAATCCGTCCTCAAATGCACAAAATTCTGCGTTCCCAGCGAGTTATCAGCGTTTTTTCTGAGTCTTGTTGAGAAATTTTTGATTCTGTAAATCTGCTCAGAAGCAAGATTTTGCTTCAGAAATGCGTTATATGGCAGAATCTAGCACCAAACACATCATATTTCGTGTTTTCAGAGTGCTATTTGCAGTTTTACAAACTTTGGAATAGTCGGAATCACGCTTTTTCGCGCAGATTTCCACAATCAAAAAGTTCATCTTTTATTCAGGACCTCATAATATGTATGAATGCATCAACAAAAACATCATATCTCGTGTTTTCAGAGCGCTATCTGCAGTTATATGAAGTTTGAAATAAGTCAAAATTACCACATTCCCAGCGGTTTCAAAGTGTCGCAAATCACATAAATCTATCAAATACAACATAATACGCATGAATTCGTCCTTGAATGCACAAAATTTTGCGTGTCCAGCGAGTTATCAGAGTTTTTTCTGAGTCTCGTTAAGAAATTATTGATTCTGTAAATCTGCTCAGAAACAAGATTTTGCTTCAGAAATGCGTTATATGGCAGAATCTAGCACCAAATACATCATATTTCGTGTTTTTAGTGTGCTATTCGCAGTTTTACAAGCTTTGGAATAAGTCAAAATCACGCTTTTCCGCGCAGATTTTCACAATCCAAAAGTTCATATCCCTATTCAGGACCTCATAATATGTATGAATCCATCAACAAAAACATCATATCTCGTTTTTTTTAGAGCGCTATCTGCAGATATATGTAGTTTGAACTAAGTCAAAATTACCACATTCTGAGAAATTTCAAAGTATCGCAAATCACATGAATCTATCCAATACAACATAATACGCATGAATCCGTCCTCAAATGCACAAAATCTTGCGTTTCAAGCGAGTTATCAGCGTTTTTTCTGAGTCTCGTTGAGAAATTTTTGATTCTGTAAATCTGCTCAGAAGCAAGATTTTGCTTCAGAAATGCGTTATATGGCAGAATGTAGCACCAAATACATCATATTTCGTGTTCTTAGAGTTCTTTTTGCAGCTTTACAATCTTTGTAATAAGTCGAAATCACGCTTTTCCGCGCAGATTTTCACGATCAAAAAGTTCATATTCCTATTCAGGACCTCATATTATGTATGAATCCATCGACAAAAACATCATATCTCTTGTTTTTACAGCGCTATCTACAGTTATATGAAGTTTGAAATAAGTCAAAATTACCACATTCTTAGCGGTTTCAAAGTATCGCAAATCACATAAATCTATGCAGCACAACATAAAACGCATAAATCCGTCCTCAAATGCACAAAATCTTGGGTTTCCAGCGAGTTATCAGCGTTTTTTCTGAGTCTCGTTGAGAAATTTTTGATTCTGTAAATCTGCTCAGAAGCAAGATTTTGCTTTAGAAATGCGTTATATGGCAGAATCTAGCACCAAATACATCATATTTCGTGTTTTCAGAGTGCTATTTGCAGTTTTACAAACTTTGGAATAGTCGAAATCACGCTTTTCCGCAGAGATTTTCACAATCAGAAAGTTCATTATCCTATTCAGGACCTCATAATATGTATGAATCCATCAACAAAAACATTATATCTCGTGTTTTCAGAGCGCTATCTGCAGTTATATGAAGTTTGAAATAAGTCAAAATTACCACATTATCAGCGGTTTCAAAGTATCGCAAATCACATGAATCTATCCAATACAACATAATACGCATGAATCCGTCCTCAAATGCACAAAATTTTGCGTTCCCAGCGAGTTATCAGCGTTCTTTCTGAGTCTCGTTGAGAAATTTTTGATTCTGTAAATCTGCTCAGAAGCAACATTCTGCTTCAGAAATGCGTTATATGGCTGAATCTAGCACCAAATACATCATATTTCGTTTTTTTACGAGTGCTATTTGCAGTTTTACAAACTTTGGAATAAGTCGAAATCACGCTTTCCCGCGCACATTTTCACAATCAAAAAGTTCATATTCCTATTCAGGACCTCATAATTTGTATGAATTTATCAACAAAAACATCATATCTCGTGTTTTCAGAGCGCTACCTTCAGTTATATGAAGTTTGAAATAAGTCAAGATTACCACATTCTTAGCGGTTTCAAAGTATCGCAAATCACATAAATCTATCCAATACAACATAATACGCATGAATCCGTCCTCAAATGCACAAAATTTTGCGTTTCCAGCAAGTTATCAGCATTTTTTCTAAGTCTCGTTGAGAAATTTTTGATTCTGTAAATATGCTCAGAAGTAGGATTTTCCCTAAGAAATGCGTTATATGGCAGAATTTAGCACCATATACATCAAATTTCGTGTTTTTAGTGTGCTATCCGCAGTTTTACAAGCTTTGGAATAAGTCGAAATCACGCTTTTCCGCGCAGATTTTCACAATCAAAAAGTTCAAATTCCTATTCAGGACCTCATAATATGTATGAGTGCATTAACCAAAACATCATATCCCGTGTTTTCAGAGCGCTGTCTGCAGTTATATGAAGTTTGAATTAAGTCAAAATTACCACATTCTCAGCGGTTTCAAAGTATCGCAAATCACATAAATCTATCCAATACAACATAATACGCATGAATCCGTCCTTGAACGCACAAAATTTTGCGTTTCCAGCGAGTTATCAGCGTTTTTTCTAAGTCTCGTTGAGAGATTTTTGATTCTGTAAATCTGCTCAGAAGGAAGATTTTGCTCTAGAAATGCGTTATATGGCAGAATCTAGCACCAAATACATCATATTTCATGTATTTAGAGTGCTATTCGCAGTTTTACGAACTTTGGAATAAGTCGAGAGCACGCTTTTCCGCGCAGATTTTCACAATCGCAAAGTTCATATTCCTATTCAGGACCTCATCATTTGTATAAATCCATCAACAAAAACATCATATCTCGTGTTTATAGAGCGCTATCTGCAGTTATATGAATTTTGAAGTAAGTCAAAATTACCACATTCTCAGCGGTTTCAAAGTATCGCAAATCACATAAATCTATTCAATACAACATAATACGCATGAATCCGTCCTTGAATGCACAAAATTTTGCGTTTCCAGCGAGTTATCAGCGTTTTTCTGAGTCTCGTTGAGAAATTTTTGATTCTGTAAATCTGCTCAGAAACAAGATTTTGCTTCAGAAATGCGTTATATGGCAGAATCTAGCACCAAATACATCATATTTCGTGTTTTTAGTGTGCTATTCGCAGTTTTACAATCTTTGGAATGAGTCAAAATCACGCTTTTCCGCGCAGATATTCACAATCGAAAAGTTCATATCCCCATTCAGGACCTCATAATATGTATGAATCCATCAACAAAAACATCATATCTCGTGTTTTCAGAGCGCTACCTGCAGTTATATGAAGTTTGGAATAAGTCAAAACCACCACATTCTTAGCGGTTTCAAAGTATCGCAAATTACATAAATCTATCCAATACAACATAATACGCATGAATCCGTCCTCAAATGCACAAAATTCTGCGTTTCCAGCGAGTTATCAGCGTTTTTTCTGAGTCTCGTTGAGAAATTTTTGATTCTGTAAATCTGCTCAGAAGCAAGATTTTGCTTTAGAAATGCGTTATATGGCAGAATCTAGCACCAAATACATCATATTTCGTGTTTTCAGAGTGCTATTTGCAGTTTTACAAACTTTGGAATAGTCGAAGTCACGCTTTTCCGCAGAGATTTTCACAATCAGAAAGTTCATTATCCTATTCAGGACCTCATAATATGTATGAATCCATCAACAAAAACATTATATCTCGTGTTTTCAGAGCGCTATCTGCAGTTATATGAAGTTTGAAATAAGTCAAAATTACCACATTATCAGCGGTTTCAAAGTATCGCAAATCACATGAATCTATCCAATACAACATAATACGCATGAATCCGTCCTCAAATGCACAAAATTTTGCGTTCCCAGCGAGTTATCAGCGTTCTTTCTGAGTCTCGTTGAGAAATTTTTGATTCTGTAAATCTGCTCAGAAGCAACATTCTGCTTCAGAAATGCGTTATATGGCTGAATCTAGCACCAAATACATCATATTCCGTTTTTTTACGAGTGCTATTTGCAGTTTTACAAACTTTGGAATAAGTCGAAATCACGCTTTCCCGCGCACATTTTCACAATCAAAAAGTTCATATTCCTATTCAGGACCTCATAATTTGTATGAATTTATCAACAAAAACATCATATCTCGTGTTTTCAGAGCGCTACCTTCAGTTATATGAAGTTTGAAATAAGTCAAGATTACCACATTCTTAGCGGTTTCAAAGTATCGCAAATCACATAAATCTATCCAATACAACATAATACGCATGAATCCGTCCTCAAATGCACAAAATTTTGCGTTTCCAGCAAGTTATCAGCATTTTTTCTAAGTCTCGTTGAGAAATTTTTGATTCTGTAAATATGCTCAGAAGTAAGATTTTCGCTAAGAAATGCGTTATATGGCAGAATTTAGCACCATATACATCAAATTTCGTGTTTTTAGTGTGCTATCCGCAGTTTTACAAGCTTTGGAATAAGTCGAAATCACGCTTTTCCGCGCAGATTTTCACAATCAAAAAGTTCAAATTCCTATTCAGGACCTCATAATATGTATGAGTGCATTAACCAAAACATCATATCCCGTGTTTTCAGAGCGCTGTCTGCAGTTATATGAAGTTTGAATTAAGTCAAAATTACCACATTCTCAGCGGTTTCAAAGTATCGCAAATCACATAAATCTATCCAATACAACATAATACGCATGAATCCGTCCTTGAACGCACAAAATTTTGCGTTTCCAGCGAGTTATCAGCGTTTTTTCTAAGTCTCGTTGAGAGATTTTTGATTCTGTAAATCTGCTCAGAAGGAAGATTTTGCTCTAGAAATGCGTTATATGGCAGAATCTAGCACCAAATACATCATATTTCATGTATTTAGAGTGCTATTCGCAGTTTTACGAACTTTGGAATAAGTCGAGAGCACGCTTTTCCGCGCATATTTTCACAATCGCAAAGTTCATATTTCTATTCAGGACCTCATCATTTGTATAAATCCATCAACAAAAACATCATATCTCGTGTTTATAGAGCGCTATCTGCAGTTATATGAATTTTGAAGTAAGTCAAAATTACCACATTCTCAGCGGTTTCAAAGTATCGCAAATCACATAAATCTATCCAATACAACATAATACGCATGAATCCGTCCTTGAATGCACAAAATTTTGCGTTTCCAGCGAGTTATCAGCGTTTTTCTGAGTCTCGTTGAGAAATTTTTGATTCTGTAAATCTGCTCAGAAACAAGATTTTGCTTCAGAAATGCGTTATATGGCAGAATCTAGCACCAAATACATCATATTTCGTGTTTTTAGTGTGCTATTCGCAGTTTTACAAGCTTTGGAATGAGTCAAAATCACGCTTTTCCGCGCAGATATTCACAATCGAAAAGTTCATATCCCCATTCAGGACCTCATAATATGTATGAATCCATCAACAAAAACATCATATCTCGTGTTTTCAGAGCGCTACCTGCAGTTATATGAAGTTTGGAATAAGTCAAAACCACCACATTCTTAGCGGTTTCAAAGTATCGCAAATTACATAAATCTATCCAATACAACATAATACGCATGAATCCGTCCTCAAATGCACAAAATTCTGCGTTTCCAGCGAGTTATCAGCGTTTTTTCTGAGTCTCGTTGAGAAATTTTTGATTCTGTAAATCTGCTCAGAAGCAAGATTTTGCTTTAGAAATGCGTTATATGGCAGAATCTAGCACCAAATACATCATATTTCGTGTTTTCAGAGTGCTATTTGCAGTTTTACAAACTTTAGAATAGTCGGAATCACGCTTTTCCGCGCAGATTTTCACAATCAGAAAGTTCATTATCCTATTCAGGTTCTCATAATATGTATGAATCCGTCAACAAAAACATTATAACTCGTGTTTTCAGAGCGCTATCTGCAGTTATATGAAGTTTGAAATAAGTCAAAATTACCACATTATCAGCGGTTTCAAAGTATCGCAAATCACATAGATCTATCCAATACAACATAATACGCATGAATTCGTCCTCAAATGCACAAAATTCTGCGTTTCAAGCGAGTTATCACCGCTTTTTCTGAGTCTCGTTGAGAAATTTTTATTCTGTAAATCTGCTCAGAAGCAAGAATTCGCATTAGAAATGCGTTATATGGCAGAATCTAGCACCAAATACATCATATTTAGTGTTTTTAGTGGGCTATTCGCAGTTTTACAAACTTTGGAATAAGTCGAAATCACGCTCTCCCGCGCAGATTTTCACAATCAAAAAGTTCATATTCCTATTCAGGATCTCATACAATGTATGAATCCATCAACAAAAACATTATATCTCGTGTTTTCAGAGCGTTATCTGCAGTCATATGAAGTTCGAAATAAGTCAAAATTACCACATTCTCAGCGGTTTCAAAGTATCGCAAATCACATAAATCTATCCAATACAACATAATACGCATGAATCCGTCCTTGAATGCACCAAATTTTGCGTTTCCAGCGAGTTATCAGCGATTTTCTGAGTCTCGTTGAGAAATTTTTGATTCTGTAAATCTGCTCAGAAGCAAGATTTTGCTTCAGAAATGCGTTATATGGCAGAATCTAGCACCAAATACATCATATTTCGTGTTTTCAGAGTGCTATTTGCAGTTTTACAAACTCTGGAATAGTCGAAATCACGCTTTTCCGCGCAGATATTCACAATCAGAAAGTTCATTATCCTATTCAGGTTCTCATAATATGTATGAATCCGTCAACAAAAACATTATATCTCGTGTTTTCAGAGCGCTATCTGCAGTTATATGAAGTTTGGAATAAGTCAAAATTACCACATTATCAGCGGTTTCAAAGTATCGCAAATCACATGAATCTATCCAATACGACATAATACGCATGGATCCGTACTCGAATGCACAAAATTTTGCGTTTCCAGCGAGTTATCAGCGTTTTTTCTGAGTCTCGTTGTGAAATTTTTGATTCTGTAAATCTGCTCAGAAGCAAAATTTTGCTTCAGAAATGCGTTATATGGCAGAATCTAGCACCAAACACATCATATTTCGTGTTTTTAGAGTGCTATTTGCAGTTTTACAAACTGTGGAATAAGTCGAAATCACGCTTTTCCGCGCAGATTTTCACAATCAAGAAGTTTATATTCCCATTCAGGACCTCATAGTATGTATGAATCCTTCAACAAAAACATCATATCTCGTGTTTTCAAAGCGCTATCTGCAGTTATATGAAGTTTGAAATAAGTCAAAATTACCACATTTTCAGCGGTTTCAAAGTATCGCAAATCACATAAATCTATCCAATACAACATAATACTCATTAATCCGTCCTCATATGCACAAAATTTTGCGTTTCCAGCGAGTTATCAGCGTTTCTTCTAAGTCTCGTTGAGAAATTTTTGATTCTGTAAATCTGCTCAGAAGCAAGATTTTGCCTCAGAAATAAGTTATATGGCAGAATCTAGCACCAAATACATCATATTTCGTGTTTTTAGAGTGCTATTTGCAGTTTTACAAACTTTGGAATAAGTCGAAATCACGCTTTTCCGCGCAGATTTTCACAATCAAAAAGTTCATATTCCTATTCGGGACCTCATAATTTGTATGAACTTATCAACAAAAAACATCATATCTCGTGTTTTCAGAGCGCTATCTGCAGTTATATAGAGTTTGAAATAAGTCAAAATTACCTCATTCTCAGCGGTTTCAAAGTATCGCAAATCATATAAATCTATCCAATACAACATAATACGCATGAATTTGTCCTCAAATGCACAAAATTTTGCGTTTCCAGCGAGTTATCAGCGTTTTCTCTGAGTCTCGTTGAGAAATTTTTGATTCTGTAAATCCGCTCAGAAACAAAATTTTGCTTCAGAAATGCGTTATATGGCAGAATCTAGCACCAAATACATCATATTTTGTGTTTTTAGTGTGCTATTCGCAGTTTTACAAGCTTTGGAATAAGTCGAAATCACGCTTTTCCGCGCAGATTTACACAATCAAAAGGTTCATATTCCTATTCAGGACCTCATATTATGTATGAATCCATCAACAAAAACATCATATCTCGTGTTTTCAGAGCGCTATCTGCAGTTATATGAAGTTTGAAATAAGTCAGAATTACCACATTCTCAGCGGTTTCCAAGTATCGCAAATCACATAAATCTATCCAATACAACATAATACTCATGAATCCGTCCTCAAATGCACAAAATTAAGCGTTTCGAGCGAGTTATCAGCGTTTCTCCTGAGTCTCGTTGAGAAATTTTTGATTCTGTAAATCTGCTCAGAAACAAGATTTTGCTCCAGAAATGCGTTATATGGCAGAATCTAGCACCAAATACATCATATTTCGTGTTTTCAGAGTGCTATTTGCAGTTTTACAAACTTTGGAATTGTCGAAATCACGCTTTTCCGCGCAGATTTTCACAATCAGAAAGTTCATTATCCTATTCAGGACCTGATAATATGTATGAATCCATCAACAAAAACATCATATCTCATGTTTTCAGAGCGCTATCTGCAGTTATATGAAGTTTGAAATAAGTCGAAATTACCACATTCTGAGCAGTTTCAAAGTATCGCAAATCACATGAATCTATTCCAATACAACATAATACGCATGAATCCGTCCTCAAATGCACAAAATTTTGCGTTTCCAGCAAGTTATTAGCGTTTTTTCTGAGTCTCGTTGAGAAATTTTTGATTCTGGTAATGTGCTCAGAAGTATGATTTTGCTTCAGAAATGCGGTATATCGCCGAATCTAGCACCATATACATCATATTTCGTGTTTTTAGTGTGCTATTCGCAGTTTTACAAGCTTTGGAATAAGTCGAAATCACGCTTTTTCGCGCAGATTTTCACAATCAAAAAGTTCATATTCCTATTCAGGACCTCATAATATGTATGAATGCATCAACAAAAACATCATATCTCGTGTTTTCAGAGCGCTATCTGCAGTTATATGAAGTTTGAAATAAGTCAAAATTACCACATTCTCAGCGGTTTCAAAGTATCGCAAATCACATAAATCTATCAAATACAACATAATACGCATGAATCCGTCCTTGAATGCACAAAATTTTGCGTGTCCAGCGAGTTATCAGCGTTTTTTCTGAGTCTCGTTAAGAAATTTTTGATTCTGTAAATCTGCTCAGAAACAAAATTTTGCTTCAGAAATGCGTTATATGGCAGAATCTAGCACCAAATACATCATATTTCGTGTTTTTAGTGTGCTATTCGCAGTTTTACAAGCTTTGGAATAAGTCAAAATTACGCTTTTCCGCGCAGATTTTTACAATCCAAAAGTTCATATCCCTATTCAGGACCTCGTAATATGTATGAATCCATCAACAAAAACATCATATCTCGTTTTTTTAAAGCGCTATCTGCAGTTATATGTAATTTGAACTAAGTCAAAATCACCACATTCTGAGCAATTTCAAAGTATCGCAAATCACATAAATCTATCCAATACAACATAATACGCATGAATCCGTCCTCAAATGCAAGAAATTTTGCGTTTCAAGCGAGTTATCAGCGTTTTTCCTGAGTCTCGTTGAGAAATTTTTGATTCTGTAAATCTGCTCAGAAGCAAGATTTTGCTTCAGAAATGCGTTATATGGCAGAATGTAGCACCAAATACATCATATTTCGTGTTCTTAGAGTTCTTTTAGCAGCTTTACAATCTTTGGAATAAGTCGAAATCACGCTTTTCCGCGCAGATTTTCACAATCAAAAAGTTCATATTCCTATTCAGGACCTCATAATTTGTATGAATTTATCAACAAAAACATCATATCTCGTGTTTTCAGAGCGCTACCTTCAGTTATATGAAGTTTGAAATAAGTCAAAATTACCACATTATCAGCGGTTTCAAAGTATCGCAAATCACATGAATCTATCCAATACGACATAATACGCATGGATCCGTACTCAAATGCACAAAATTTTGCGTTTCCAGCGAGTTATCAGCGTTTTTTCTGAGTCTCGTTGAGAAATTTTTGATTCTGTAAATCTGCTTAGAAGCAAGATTTTGCTTCAGAAATGCGTTGTATGGCAGAATCTAGCACCAAATACATCATATTTCGTGTTTTTAGAGTGCTATTTGCAGTTTGAAAAACTTTGGAATAGTCGAAATTACGCTTTTTCGCGCAGATATACAATCAGGAAGTTCATTATCCTAATCAGGACCACATCATATGTATTATTCCATCAACAAAAACATCATATCTCATGTTTTCACAGCGCTATCTGCAGTTATATGAAGTTTGAAATAAGTCAAAATTACCACATTCTGAGCAGTTTCAAAGTATCGCAAATCACATGAATCTATTCCAATACAACATAATACGCATAAATCCGTCCTCAAATGCACAAAATCTTGCGTTTCCAGCGAGTTATCAGCATTTTTTCTAAGTCTCGTTGAGAAATTTTTGATTCTGTAAATCTGCTCAAAAGTAAGATTTTGCTCCAGAAATGCGTTATATGGCCGAATCTAGCACCATATACATCATATTTCGTGTTTTCAGTGTGCTATTCGCAGTTTTACAAGCTTTGGAATAAGTCGAAATCACGCTTTTCCGCGCAGATTTTCACAATCAAAAAGTTCATATTCCTATTCAGGACCTCATGATATGTATGAATGCATCAACAAAAACATCATTTCTCGTGTTTTCAGAGCGCTATCTGCAGTTATATGAAGTTTGAAATAAGTCAAAATTACCACATTCTCTGCGGTTTCAAAGTATCGCAAATCACATAAATCTATCCAATACAACATAATACGCATGAATCCGTCCTCAAATGCACAAAATTTTGCGTGTCCAGCGAGTCATCAGCGTTTTTTCTGAGTCTCGTTGAGAAATTTTTGATTCTGTAAATCTGCTCGGAAACAAGATTTTGCTTCAGAAATGCGTTATATGGCAGAATCTAGCACTAAGTACATAATATTTTGTGTTTTTAGTGTGCTATTCGCAGTTTTACAAGCTTTGGAATAAGTCGAAATCACGCTTTTCCGCGCAGATTTTCACAATCGAAAAGTTCATATCCCTATTCAAGACCTTATAATATGTATGAATCCATGAACAGAAACATCATATCTCGTTTTTTCAGAGCGCTATCTGCAGTTATATGTAGTTTGAAATAAGTCAAAATTACCACATTCTGAGCAATTCCAAAGTATCGCCAATCTCATAAATCTATCCAATACAACATAATACGTATGAATCCGTCCTCAAATGCACAAAATTTTGCGTTTCCAGCGAGTTATCAGCATTTTTTCTAAGTCTCGTTGAGAAATTTTTGATTCTGTAAATCTGCTCAGAAGTAAGATTTTGCTTCAGAAATGCGTTATATGGCAGAATCTAGCACCAAATACATCATATTTCGTGTTTTTAGTGTGCTATTCGCAGTTTTACAAGCTTAGGAATAAGTCGAAATCACGCTTTTTCACGCAGATTTTCACAATCAAAAAGTTCATATTCCTATTCAGGACCTCATAATATGTATGAATCCATCAACAAAAACATCATATCTCGTGTTTTCAGAGCGCTATCTGCAGTTATATGAAGTTTGAAATAAGTCAAAATTACCACATTCTCAGCGGTTTCAAAGTATCGCAAATCACATAACTCTATCCAATACAACATAATACGCATGAATGCACAAATATTTGTGTTTCCAGCAAGTTATCAGCGTTTTTTCTGAGTCTCGTTGAGAAATTTTTGACTCTGTTAATCTGCTCAGTAGCAAGATTTTGGTTCAGAAATGCGATATATGGCAGAATCTAGCACCAAATACATCATATTGCGTGTTTATAGAGTGCTATTTGCAGTTTTACAAACTGTGGAATAAGTCGAAATCACGCTTTTCCGCGCAGATTTCCACAATCAAGAAGTTCATATTCCTATTCAGGACCTCATAGTATGTATGAATCCTTCAACAAAAACATCATATCTCGTGTTTTCAAAGCGCTATCTGCAGTTATATGAAGTTTGAAATAAGTCAAAATTACCACATTTTCAGCGGTTTCAAAGTATCGCAAATCACATAAATCTATCCAATAGAACATAATACTCATTAATCCGTCCTCATATGCACAAAGTTTTGCGTTTCCAGCGAGTTATCAGCGTTTCTTCTAAGTCTCGTTGAGAAATTTTTGATTCTGTAAATCTGCTCAGAAGCAAGATTTTGCTTCAGAAATAAGTTATATGGCAGAATCTAGCACCAAATACATCATATTTCGTGTTTTTAGAGTGCTATTCGCAGTTTTACAAACTTTGGAATTAGTCGAAATCACGCTTTTCCGCGCAGATTTTCACAATCAAAAAGTTCATATTCCTATTCGGGACCTCATAATTTGTATGAATTTATCGACAAAAAACATCATATCTCGTGTTTTCAGAGCGCTATCTGCAGTTATTTAAAGTTTGAAATAAGTCAAAATTACCTCATTCTCAGCGGTTTCAAAGTATCGCAAATCATATAAATCTATCCAATACAAGATAATACGCATGAATTTGTCCTCAGCTGCACAAAATTTCGCGTTTCTAGCGAGTTATCAGCGTTTTTTCTGGGTCTCGTTGAGAAATTTTTGATTCTGTAAATCTGCTCAGAAACAAAATTTTGCTTCAGAAATGCGTTATATGGCAGAATCTAGCACCAAATACATCATATGTTGTGTTTCTAGTGTGCTATTCGCAGTTTTACAAGCTTTGGAATAAGTCGAAATCACGCTTTTCCGCGCAGATTTACACAATCAAAAGGTTCATATTCCTATTCAGGACCTCATATTATGTATGAATCCATCAACAAAAACATCATATCTCGTGTTTTCAGAGCGCTATCTGCAGTTATATGAAGTTTGAAATAAGTCAAAATTACCACATTCTCAGCGGTTTCAAAGTATCGCAAATCACATAAATCTATCCAATACAACATAATACGCATGAATCCGTCCTTAAATGCACAAAATTTTGCGTTTCCAGCGAGCTATCAGCGTTTTTTCTGAATCCCGTTGAGAAATTTTTGATTCTGTTAATGTGCTCAGAAGCAAGATTTTGCTTCAGAAATGCGTTATATGACAGAATAAAGCACCAAATACATCATATTTCGTTTTTTAAGAGTGCTATTTGCAGTTTTACAATCTTAGGAATAAGTCGAAATCACGCTTTTCCGCGCAGATTTTCACAATCAAAAAGTTCATATTCCTATTCAGGACCTTATAATATATATGAATCCGTCAACAAAAACATTATATCTCGTGTTTTCAGAGCTCTATCTGCAGTTATATGAAGTTTGAAATAAGTCAAAATTAATACATTCCCAGCGGTTTCGAAGTATCGCAAATTACATAAATCTATCCAATACAACATAATACGCATGAATCCGTCCTTAAATGCACAAAATTTTGCGTTTCCAGCGAGTTATCAGCGTTTTTTCTGAATCTCGTTGAGAAATTTTTGATTCTGTTAATGTGCTCAGAAGCAAGATTTTGCTTCAGAAATGCGTTATATGGCAGAATATAGCACCAAATACATCATATTTCGTTTTTTAAGAGTGCCATTTGCAGTTTTACAAACTTAGGAATAAGTCGAAATCACGCTTTTCCGCGCAGATTTTCACAATCAAAAAGTTCATATTCCTATTCAGGACCTCATAATATGTATGAATCCGTCAACGAAAACATTATATCTCGTGTTTTCAGAGCGCTATCTGCAGTTATATGAAGTTTGAAATAAGTCAAAATTACCACATTCTAAGCGGTTTCAAAGTATCGCAAATCACATAAATCTATCCAATACAACATAATACGCATAAATCCGTCCTTAAATGCACAAAATTTTGCGTTTCTAGCGAGTTATCAGCGTTTTTTCTGAATCTCGTTGAGAAATTTTTGATTCTGTTAATCTGCTCAGAAACAAGATTTTGCTTCAGAAATGCGTTATATGGCAGAATCTAGCACCAAATACATCATATTTTGTGTTTTTAGTGTGCTATTCGCAGTCTTACAAGCTCTGGAATAAGTCGAAATCACGCTTTTTCGCGCAGATTTTTACAATCGAAAAGTTCATATCCCTATTCACGACCTCATAATATGTATGAATCCATCAACAAAAACATCATATCTCGTTCTTCCAGAGCGCTATCTGCAGTTATATGTAGTTTGAAATAAGTCAAGATTACCACATTCTGAGCAATTTCAAAGTATCGCAAATCACATAAATCTATCCAATACAACATAATACGCATGAATTCGTCATAAAATGCACAGCATTTTGCTTTTCCAGCGAGTTATCAGCGTTTTTTCTGACTCTCGTTAAGAAATTTTTGATTCTGTTAATCTGCTCAGAAGCAAGATTTTGCTTCTGAGATGCGTTATATGGCAGAATCTAGCACCAAATACATCATATTTCAAGTTTTTAGAGAGCTATTTGCAGTTTTACAGACTTTGGAATAGTCGAAATCACGCTTTCCCGCGCAGATTTTCACAATCAAAAAGTTCATATTCCTATTCAGGACCTCATAATATGTATGAATCCATCAACAAAAACATCATATCTCGTGTTTTTAGAGCGCTATCTGCAGTTATATGAAGTTTGAAATAAGTCAAAATTACCACATTCTGAGCAGTTTCAAAGTATCGCAAATCACATAAATCTATCCAGTACAACATAATTCTCATGAATCCGTCCTCAAATGCACAAAATTCCGCGTTTCCAGCAAATTATCAGCGTTTTTTCTAAGTCTCGTTGAGAAATTTTTGATTCTGTAAATCTGCTCAGAAACAAGATTTTGCTTCAGAAATGCGTTATATGGCAGAATTCAGCACCAAATACATCATATTTAGTGTTTTTAGAGTGCTATTCGCAGTTTTACAAACTTTGGAATAAGTCGAAATCACGCTCTTTCGCGCAGATTTTCACAATCAAAAATTTAATATTCCTATTCAGGACCTCATGATTTGTATGAATTTATCAATAAAAACATCATATCTCGTGCTTTCAGAGCGCTATCTGCAGTTATATGAAGTTTGAAATAAGTCAAAATTACCACATTCTCAGCGGTCTCAACGTATCGCAAATCACATAAATCTATCCAATACAACACAATACGCATGAATCCGTCCTTAAATGCACAAAATTTTGCGTTTCCAGCGAGTTATCAGCGTTTTTTCTGAATCTCGTTGAAAAATTTTTGATTCTGTTAATGTGCTCAGAAGCAAGATTTTGCTCCAGAAATGCGTTATATGGCTGAATCTAGCACCAAATACATAATATTTCAAGTTTTTAGAGAGCTATTGGCAGTTTTACAAACTTTGGAATAGTCGGAATCACGCTTTTCCGCGCAGATTTTCACAATCGAAAAGTTCATATCTCTATTCAGGACCTCATAATATGTATGAATCCATCATCAAAAACATCATATCTCGTGTTTTCAGAGCGCTTCTGCAGTTATATGAAGTTTAAAATAAGTCAGAATTACCACATTCTAAGCAGTTTCAAAGTATCGCAAATCACATGAATCTATCCAATACAACATAATACGCATTATTCCGTCCTCAAATGCACAAAATTTTGCGTTTCCAGCAAGTTATCAGCGTTTTTTCTAAGTCTCGTTGAGAAATTTTTGATTCTGTAAATCTGCTCAGAAACAAGATTTTGCTTCAGAAATGCGTTATATGGCAGAATCTAGCACCAAATACATCATATTTAGTGTTTTTAGAGTGCTATTCGCAGTTTTACAAACTTTGGAATAAGTCGAAATCACGCTCTTTCGCGCAGATTTTCACAATCAAAAATTTAATATTCCTATTCAGGACCTCATGATTTGTATGAATTTATCAATAAAAACATCATATCTCGTGCTTTCAGAGCGCTATCTGCAGTTATATGAAGTTTGAAATAAGTCAAAATTACCACATTCTCAGCGGTCTCAACGTATCGCAAATCACATAAATCTATCCAATACAACACAATACGCATGAATCCGTCCTTAAATGCACAAAATTTTGCGTTTCCAGCGAGTTATCAGCGTTTTTTCTGAATCTCGTTGAGAGATTTTTGATTCTGTTAATGTGCTCAGAAGCAAGATTTTGCTCCAGAAATGCGTTATATGGCTGAATCTAGCACCAAATACATAATATTTCAAGTTTTTAGAGAGCTATTGGCAGTTTTACAAACTTTGGAATAGTCGGAATCACGCTTTTCCGCGCAGATTTTCACAATCGAAAAGTTCATATCTCTATTCAGGACCTCATAATATGTATGAATCCATCATCAAAAACATCATATCTCGTGTTTTCAGAGCGCTATCTGCAGTTATATGAAGTTTGGAATAAGTCAAAATTACCACATTATCAGCGGTTTCAAAGTATCGCAAATCACATGAATCTATCCAATACAACATAATACGCATGAATCCGTCCTCAAATGCACAAAATTTTGCGTTTCCAGCGAGTTATCAGCGTTTTTTCTGAGTCTCGTTGAGAAATTTTTTATTCTGTAAATCTGCTCAGAAGCAATATTTTGCTTCAGAAATGCGTTATATGGCAGAATCTAGCACCAAATACATCATATTTTGTTTTTTTAGAGTGCTATTTGCAGTTTTACAAACTTTGGAATAAGTCAAAATCACGCTTTTCCGCGCAGATTTTCACAATCAAAAAGTTCATAATCCTATTCAAGACCTCATAATTTGTATGAATTTATCAACAAAAACATCATATCTCGTGTTTTCAGAGCGCTACCTGCAGTTATATGAAGTTTGAAATAGGTCAAATTTACCACATTCTTAGCGGTTTCAAAGTATCGCAAATCACATAAATCTATCCAATACTACATAATACGCATGAATCCGTCCTCAAATGCACAAAATTCTGCGTTTCCAGCGAGCTATCAGCGTTTTTTCTGAGTCTCGTTGAGAAATTTTTGATTCTGTAAATCTGCTCAGAAGCAAGATTTTGCTTCAGAAATGCGTTATATGGCAGAATCTAGCACCAAATACATCATATTTCGTGTTTTCAGAGTGCTATTTGCAGTTTTACAAACTTTGGAATAGTCGAAATCACGCTTTTCCGCGCAGATTTTCACAATCAGAAAGTTCATTATCCTATTCAGGACCTCATTATATGTATGAATCCATCAACAAAAACATCATATATCATGTTCTCAGAGCGCTATCTGCAGTTATATGAAGTTTGAAATAAGTCAAAATTACCACATTCTGAGCAGTTTCAAAGTATCGCAAATCACATGAATCTATTCAATACAACATAATACGCATGAATCCGTCCTCAAATGCACAAAATCTTGCGTTTCCAGCGAGTTATCAGCGTTTCTTCTGAGTCTCGTTGAGAAATTTTTGATTCTGTGAATCTGCTCAGAAGCAAGATTTTGCTTAAGAAATGCGTTATATGGCAGGATCTAGCACCAAATACATCATATTTCGTGCTTTCAGAGTGCTATTCGCAGCTCTACAAACTCTAGAATAAGTCGAAATCACGATTTCCGCGCAGATTTTCACAATCAAAAAGTTCATATTCCTATTCAGGACCTCATAATACGTATGGATCCATCATCATATCTCGTGTTTTCAGAGCGCTATCTGCAGTTATATGAAGTTTGAAATAAGTCAAAATTACCACATTCTCAGCGGTTTCAAAGTATCGCAAATCACATAGATCTATCCAATACAACATAATACGCATGAATCCGTCCTCAAATGCACAAAATTTTGCGTTTCCAGCGAGCTATAAGCGTTTTTCCTGAGTCTCGTTGATGAATTTTTGATTCTGTGAATCTGCTCAGAAGCAAGATTTTGCCTCGGAAATGCGTTCTATGGCAGAATCTAGCACCAAATACATCATATTCCGTTCTTTTAGAATGCTATTTGCAGTTTTACAAACTCTAGAATAAGTCGAAGTCACGCTTTCCGCGCAGATTCTCACAATCAAAAAGTTCATATTCCCATTCAGGACCTCATAATTTGTATGAATTTATCAACAAAAACATCATATCTCGTGTTTTCAGAGCGCTACCTGCAGTTATATGAAGTTTGAAATAAGTCAAAATTACCACATTCTTAGCGGTTTCAAAATATCGCAAATCACATAAATCTATCCAATACAGCATAATACGCATGAGTCCGTCCTCAAATGCACAAAATTTTGCGTTTCCAGCGAGTTATCAGCGTTTTTTCTGAGTCTCGTTGAGAAATTTTTGATTCTGTAAATCTGCTCAGAATCAAGATTTTGCTCCAGAAATGCGTTATATGGCAGAATCTAGCACCAAATAGATCATATTCCGTGTTTTTAGAGTGCTATTCGCAGTTTTACAAGCTTTGGAATAAGTCGGAATCGAGCTTTTCCGCGCAGATTTTCACAATCAGAAAGTTCATATTGCTATTCAGGACCTCATAATATGTATGAATCCATCAACAAAAACATCATATCACGTGTTTTCAGAGCGCTATCTGCAGTTATATGAAGTTTGAAATAAGTCAAAATTACCACATTCTCAACGGTTTCAAAGTATCGCAAATCACATAAATCTATCCCATACAACATGATACGCATGAATCCGTCCTCAAATGCACAAAATTTTGCGTTTCCAGCGAGTTATCAGCGTTTTTTCTGAGTCTCGTTGAGAAATTTTAGATTCTGTAAATCTGCTCAGAAGCAAGATTTTGCTTTAGAAATGCGTTATATGGCAGAATCTAGCACCAAATACATCCTATTTCGTGTTTTTAGAGTGCTATTTGCAGTTTTACAAACTTTAGAATAAGTTGAAATCACGCTTTTCCGCGCAGACTTTTACAATCAAAAAGTTCATATTTATATTCAGGACCTCATAATATGTATGAATCCATCAACAAAAACATCATATCTCGTATTTGTAGAGCGCTATCTGCAGTTATATGAAGTTTGAAATAAGTCAAAATTACCACATTCTCAGCGGTTTCAAAGTATTGCAAATCACATAAATCTATCCAATACAACATAATACGCGTGAATCCGTCCTCAAATGCACAGAATTTTGCGTTTCCAGCGAGTTATCAGCGTTTTTTCTGAGTCTCGTTGAGAAATTTTTGATTCTGTAAATCTGCTCAGAAGCAAGATTTTACTTCGGAAATGCGTTATATGGCAGAATCTAGCACCAAATACATCATATTCCGTGTTTTTAGAGTGCTATTTGCAGTTTTACAAACTTTGGAATAAGTCGAAATCACGCTTTTCCGCGCAGATTTTCACTATCTAAAAGTTCATATTCCCATTCAGGACCTCATAATATGTATGAATCCATCAACAAAAACATCATATCTCGTGTTTTCAGAGCGCTATCTGCATTTATATGAAGTTTGAAATAAGTCAAAATTACCACATTCTGAGCAGTTTCAAAGTATCGCAAATCACATAAATCTATCCAATACAACACAATACGCATGAATTCGTCCTCAAATGCACAAAATTTTGCGTTTCCAGCGAGTTATAAGCGTTTTTTCTGAGTCTCGTTGAGAAATTTTTGATTCTGTAAATCTGCTCAGAAGCAAGATGTTGCTTCAGAAATGCGTTATATGGCAGAATCTAGCACCAAATACATCATATTTCGTGTTTTTGGAGTGCTATTTGTAGCTTTACGAACTTTGGAATAAGTCGAAATCAAGCTTCTCCGCGCAGATTTTCACAATCAAAAAGTTCATATTCCTATTCAGGACCTCATAATATGTATGAATCCATTAACAAAAACATCATATCTCGTGTTTTCAGAGCGCTATCTGCAGTTATATGAAGTTTGAAATAAGTCAAAATTACCACATTCTCAGCGGTTTCAAAGTATCGCAAATCACATAAATCTATCCAATACAACATAATACGCATGAATCCGTCCTAAAATGCACAAAATTTTGCGTTTCCAGCGAGTTATCAGCGTTTTTTCTGAGTCTCGTTAAGAAATTTTTGATTCTGTGAATCTGCTCAGAAGCAAGATTTTGCTTCAGAAATGAGTTTTATGGCAGAATCTAGCTCCAAATACATCATATTTCGTGTTTTAAGAGTGCTATTCGCAGTTTTACAAGCTTTGGAATAAGTCGAAATCACGCTTTCCCGCGCAAATTTTCACAATCAAAAAGTTCACATTGCTATTAAGGACCTCATAATATGTATGAATCCATCAACAAAAACATCATATCTTGTGTTTTCAAAGCGCTATCTGCAGTTATATGAAGTTTGAAATAAGTCAAAATTTACCACCTTCTCAGCATTTTCAAAGTATCGCAAATCACATAAATCTATTCAATACAGCATAATACGCATGAATCCGTCCTCAAATGCCCAAAATTTCGCGTTTCCAGCGAGTTATCAGCGTTTTTTCTGAGTCTCGTTGAGAAATTTTTGATTCTGTAAATTTGCTCAGAAGCAAAATTTCACATCAGAAATGCGTTATATGGCAGAATCTAGCACCAAATACATCATATTTCGTGTTTTTAGAGTGCTATTTGCAGTTTTTCAAACTTTGGAATAAGTTGAAATCACGCTTTTCCGCGCAGATTTTCACTATCAAAAAGTGCATATTACTATTCAGGACCTCATAATATGTATGAATTCATCAACAAAAACATCATATCTCGTGTTTTCAGAGCGCTATCTGCAGTTATATGAAGTTTGAAATAAGTCAAAATTACCACATTCTGAGCAGTTTCAAAGTATCGCAAATCACATAAATCTATCCAATACAACATAATACGCATAAATTCGTCCTCAAATGCACAAAATTTTGTGTTTCCAGCGAGTTATCAGCGTTTTTTCTGAGTCTCGTTGAGAAATTTTTGATTCTGTAAATCTGCTCAGAAGCAAGATTTTGCTTCAGAAATGCGTTATATGGCAGAATCTAGCACCAAATACATCATATTTCGTGTTTTTAGAGTTTTATTTGCAGTTTCACAAACATTGAACTGAGTCGAAATCCAGCTTTTCCGCGCAGATTTTCACAATCAAAAAGTTCATATTCCTATTCAGGACCTCATAATATGTATGAATACATCAACGAAAACATCATATCTCGTGTTTTCAGAGCGCTATCTGCAGTTATATGAAGTTTGAAATAAGTTAAAACTACCACATTCTCAGCGGTTTCAAAGTATCGCAAATCACATAAATCTATCCAATACAACATAATACGCATGAATCCGTCCTCAAATGCACAGAATTTTGCGTTTTCAGCAAGTTATCAGCGTTTTTTCTGAGTCTCGTTGAGGAATTTTTGATTCTGTAAATCTGCTCTGAAGCAAGATTTTGTTCCAGAAATGCGTTATATGGCAGAATCTAGCACCAAATACATCATATTTCGTGTTTTTAGAGTGCTATTTGCAGCTCTACAAACTTTGGAATAAGTCGGAATCACGCTTTCCCGCGCAGATTTTCACAATTAAAAAGTTCATATTCCTATTCAGGACCTCATGATATGTATGAATCCATCAACAAAAACATCATATCTCGTGTTTTCAGAGCGCTAACTGCAGTTATATGAAGTTTGAAATAAGTCAAAATTATCACATTCTCAGCGGTTTCAAAGTATCGCAAATCACATAAATCTTTCCAATACAACATAATACGCATGAATCCGCCCTCATATACACAAAATTTTGCGTTTCCAGCGAGTTATCAGCGTTCTTTCTGAGTCCCGTTGGGAAATTTTTGATTGTGTGAATCTGCTCAGAAGCAAGATTTTGCTTCAGAAATGCGTTATATGGCAGAATGTAGCTCCAAATACATCATATTTCGTGGTTTTAGAGTGCTATTCGCAGTTTTACAAACTTCGGAATAAGTCGAAATCACGCTTTTCCGCGCAGATTTTCACTATCAAAAAGTTCATATTCCTATTCAGGACCTCATATTATGAATGAATCCAACAACATAAACATCATATCTCGTGTTTTCAAAGCGCTATCTGCAGTAATATGAAGTTTGAAATAAGTCAAAATTACCACATTCTGAGCAGTTTCAAAGTATCGCAAATCACATAAATCTATCCAATACAACATAATACGCATGAATTCGTCCTCAAATGCACAAAATTTTGCGTTTCCATCGAGTTATCAGCGTTTTTTCTGAGTCTCGTTGAGAAATTTTTGATTCTGTAAATCTGCTCAGAAGCAAGATTTTGCTTCAGAAATGCGTTATATGGTAGAATCTAGCACCAAATACATCATATTTTGTGTTTTTAGAGTGCTATTTGCAGCTTTACAAACTTTGGAATAAGTCGAAATCACGCTTTTCCGCGCAGATTTTTACAATCAAATAGTTTATATTCTCATTCAGGACCTCATAATATGTATGAATCCATCAACAAAAACATCATATTGTAAGAGTTCCCCACTTACAATAAATTTATATTTGGTAGATTGGATTCTTTGCTGAACTGTGAGGATAAAATATCATGTAAAGGTACTTACCTGCACTGTATTAGGACTCTGAAACGGAGGATGGATCACAACAGGAACTTGAATGAATATCACTTTTAACAAGTATAAATATATTTAATTAATAATAAAATGTTTATAAATATCATCCAACCGCGATTAATGACCGACTACTTATTCACGAACTTACAACGAAACGTATTAACTAACCGCTATCAACTATCAACTGACAACTATCAACTATCAACTATCAACTATCAACTATCAACTATCCTAATCAATATTTACCTTCTATATTTAAGTTCCAAAATAAATGCCGATATAACAATATTCATTATTGACGTCAATTGTATTTGCAATAGTACAATTACCTGTACGACTTGCTTTAAGTGGACAGCAGTTTCCTGATTTCATAAGAGCTCAGTGAACTTCTAAAGCACAATTTGGAAAAAATTTGGAAAAATATTTTTCTTTGTTATATGGACATTTATTTGTTCTAAAAAATAATATTTTTTCTCTTATTAATACACTTAGTGTCTCTACACGGCCACTCACCTCAATGTCAATGTTTCAAGGGGATTTATTTAATAGTTTTGAGGAGGGAATTTACTTCACATTCACAAGTGTTTAATATTGGGCACTGGGTTTCGTGTATATTCGCTGGTTCTGCTGTCTTGAGTCTCCGTTTACGTCGTGTCATCTTTTGCTGACGAATGTTGTTTATTGTGGTAACCCACTGCTGCTCGATGTAGGATCGAATTTGGACCTTGCCACATGAGTTTTTTGTTTGCTTGTGTAAACAGCAGTTCTGTAGTCTCCATCAGATTTCCTTGATTTGACCCATTTTGTTGGATCGTCACGATTGGACCCTCAGCTGCCGAAATATCTTGCAGATTTGTTGTTCCCTTCTTCATTGTTTTCTCCAAAATCCCCTTTCTCTTACTGCTATTCTGGCCATTCTTACTGAATGACAAATTTAATTGATTAACTTAAAAATATATCTAACTAAACTAACCAATGAATATATATATATATTTTTCTCTCAACCTTACGAAAAAACTTATCACATAAGCCACTTTTGTCTCTGATATTCCGATTCTGGAGGTGCTGATGGCAAGAAGTTATTTGAATTTTGCTGCTGTTGATGTACATTTTGATCTCGTATACCCATTTCTATATCTTGATTTTGTTTTTGTCTCTCTTCATACGTTTTTCTGTTCTGTTTTTGTAACATTACATTTGTCAGGGAATTCCAAACACAGGCGATTAAACCAAAAGTACAGCCTATCGTATTATACAAACTGTAAGCGTTCATTAATGTTTCGAATACATATTTTACTATGCCGAAAATTAAATAAATACCTACGAACCCTGACATTACCAGTCCAAAGCTTGAAAGCCATCCCCAAATTTGCTTGAATTTTGATGATAAAAAATTTTCTAACTCTTTTTTGAAAATATATCCAATGTATTTAATCCTTGATTTTCGGTTTCACGACCAATAACTCGTCTTGTAATCAGATTCGTCACTGCCTGTCGTTCTAAACCAAAAATCAATGATTCTTGTGCTGTCTTTATTTAATTTTTTGTATAGATTCCAGAATTTCCAAGGTCGTATAAAGGTTTGAAATTAAATTTAGGATCTTGATCTACTTCTATAATTTCAGGGTCAATATCTTTATTAACATCGGGTGTGAATCCTAACCATTTATTTTCTAAGAAGTAAAGTGGAGGTGTCAAATCACTGCAGTCGACTTGCTCTGCTTTATTTTGCAAAATATGTGTAAGTGGAGTCATAAATAAACTTCCATCGTCAGCAGATACGGGTAGCTCATTGTAACATTCCTCAACGCGTCGAATTCTAACTACTCTAGGAGTACATTGCATTATGTGCATGACCTCGCCCAACACGCGACCAATATACTCTAGTTTATTCTTTATTAATGTGCTAACCGCATTTGGTGACAATGGTGCCATGAGGAGTCTATTTTTCAAAATATCACGCTGAATCAAACATTGTTTGTGAATTATATCTGTATACATATTTCGCATTTCTGTTTTAAATGCTTGCTCTACGTACAAAAATTTAGTATTCAAGTATGTCATCAAATTTACATTTTTAGAACTCTGGACGCCCATTACTTTATATTTATATCCTGAGAATTGATTTTTAATAATAAATAAATTTGGATGTTCCGTGAAATGAAATTCTTGATTGCAAATATTTTTTGATTCTAACATTTTTAATGCAAAAACCTTATCTCCTTCTTCAATAACTAAATATTGTTGCTTATTCCCTTTGAAATGTTTATTTTCTACTACAATTATCGCTTCGCCTTCATAAATTTCAACAAATTTTGTATCGTCGCATGAATCTTTAATGATACGGTCCCATACTGTCTCTCCAATGTTTGTATCTACGCAATACCCGTCTAGAAATGGACAAATAACACCCCCCGATAGACAAATTTCATTTTGTTCTAAACGCACCGTTGCTTCATAATCTTTTAACGAAATTTTTATAGATGCTTGAAGAACAACATTTTCCCATGTAATACCATTTTCCGAGTAAGATGCACCGCTGCATTTTCCATCTAAGCTCAATTTACCCGCCAAATTAACTGCTACTGTAGTTGTACCATTTAAATTTAAATTTTGGATAATTTGATTGGAAATACCGCGGAAATATTTCCTGTAATGCATTTGTTTGCATTCGTCAGCACCTACCTCGTGCACATACGTCAACAAACCTTGGTGAACAACTGAGGTATGACTATGCATTCCGCAGTGTTGTATGTTTCGGGTTACCTCTACTAAACAGGTGTGGACGTGAACATTTTTATATTCATTTTCTTGAATTAATTGAACTTCGACACGGTGTTCTTCATAATCTTTCTCGGGATCCGGACAGGAAGCAACATCTCTCAGGGAAATAGTAGTAATGTTGGTGCTTGGGCCTCGGCAGTCGTATGCTATCAGACCAGAAGCCACTTGGAAGACGACGCTCAGCACTAGAATTTGGCTATGCATTTTGTTCAACCACCTAAAATCTAATTAAAACATATATATTTTTTTCTAAATTAAACTTCTATCCTGAACCTAACGAGCCAAAAATCTATTTCTTGTATTATAGGCTGGGCCGTCTGGCTTAGGGCGTTCGTTTGTTTGCTGTGTCTCTACTGTGTTTTTAAAGTTATTTCTATTTTAAGAACTTCTGCGTAAGAGTGCAAGCGATCTGAATTTTCACCCGATGGAAGATTTGGTTCATTTGCATTCGACTCTTTGCTTACAGGTGTGTCATATACCCTCGATTTATATGGTTTAAGCCGGTTTATATTTACATTTGTACTTTTATTGTTACTATGATCTTCCCGAGGTTTGATTTCATAATTTACTGGACTCGTTTTTTTCACAACGAGGTACGGTCCTGACCAGGGTTTTATTAATTCAGGTGACGTACGAGCTGGTGTTATCGGGTTTTTCAAATAAACAGAGTCTCTTACATTAAATTCTCTTGATTTGGCTTTTTTGTTGAATTGCTGATGTTGTTTTTTTCTAGCTTTGGCTCCACTGAGACGTACTTGATCGAAGGCAATTTTCAATCTTACTTTTAGCTCGGCCGCATAATTAATATCGTAATCATATCGTAATGTCTGCGGTCTTGCTATTTCATCATATGGAAGTTCCATGTCCCTTCCATGAACTAAAAAAATGGTGTTTCATTTGTAGAGGAATGAAAACTGCTACGATAAGCCATAAACACATACGGTAACCATTCATCCCAGTCTGTTTGATCTCTGCTTATGAAATGTAATAGAATATCCTTGAATACTCTGTGACTCCTTTCAATCATTCCATTGGTTTGTGGTCTGTATGGCGTCGTCTGAATTTTTTCTGTACCGAACATCTTGCATACTTCTTTAAATAATTTTGATACAAAATTTGTACCTCAATCTGTTAATAATTGCCGTGGTGCTCCATGTCTAGTAACGATTTGTTGTGCGAAAATTTTTGCTATCGTTTCAGCTTTTTGATCTGGTATTGCAAAGGCTTCTGGATATTTTGTGAAGTGGTCGTGGAATGTTAATATATATTTATTTCCGTTTTGTGTTGTCACTAAGGGACCCACAATGTCCATTGATGTTCTTTGGAATGGAAATGTAACTTCTTGAAATTCTTGTAATGGAACCGGTTTTAATTGTGAAGAAGTTTTTCTTTCATTGCAAGAATGGCAACGATCACAGTAATCTCGTATATCTTTGTTCATTGTTCTCCACCAGAATTTCTCTTGGATATGTTTGTACGTTTTCAGATAACCTTGGTGACCTGCGTATGGAAGATTGTGGTAATCATGCATTACTTTGAATTTGAGTTCCTTTGGCACAACTAGTTTGTGGTGTCTTTCATCGCCTTGTCTTAATTTGTACAGGAGTCCTTTTTCATCAAAAAAATAATTTGCTGAATTTTTATATTCTCTTAACTCGTCAGCTTTTTCTTGCCAGTGTAAAATACTTGATCTATCCCATATTGGTTCATATATTATTTGCTCTGATTGTTGAACAGTATTGACCGGTATCCTGGAAAGTGCATCTGCATTTGTGTGTGTGTTTTCCAGCACGATGAACGACTTCGTATTCATATACACTTAGAACAAGCGCCCATCGAGCTAAACGTGATTGTGGATCTTTCAGTGACATCAGCCATTTGAGTTGTTTGTGGTCTGTTATCACGGTAAATTTTTGTCCATACATATAGCATCTATAGTATTTAACTCCCCAGACCATAGATAGACATTCCAATTCAGTTGTTGTGAGTTTTCTTTCCGCTAGGTTCAATTGCCTACTTGCAAACGCGATTGGTTTCTCATAGCCATCGACTTTTTGACTTAGAATAGCACTTATAGCGATTCCACTGGCGTCTGTTGATAAAATAAATTCTTTCGAAAAATCCGGGTGTATCAAAACGGACTCAGAGCATAATTCTGCCTTCAATGTGTCAAAAGCTAAATTACAATTTTCGTTCCAACTGAAGGGTTCATTTTTTTTCAATAATTCTGTTAGAGGTTTAGCTATGTTTGCATAATTCTAAATGAAACGACGATAAAATCCTGTTAGGCCTAAAAATGCTCTCATTTCTTTTATCTTTTTAGGTTTGGGATAACTTTGAAAGACTGAAATTTTTGACGGATCTGGCTTAATACCTTCACCCTTAATAACATGACCTAAATATTTAATTTCTGTGAGTAGAAAATTACATTCACTTGGCTGCAATTTTAAATTTGAAGTTCTGAATCTATCAAATACTTCTTTTAATTTAGCTAAGTGATCTGTGAACCCGTTTCCATTGAAAACAATAACATCATCCAAATAAACTAGACAATTACTGCCTGTCAAACCACTTAAAACGCTATTCATCAGTCTTTGGAAGGTGCTTGGGGCATTGGCTAGCCCGAACGACATTTTTGTGAATTGATAATGTTCTCCATTTGTTGTAAATGCAGTTTTTTCTTTGTCTTCTTCTTCAAGCTGCACTTGCCAGTATCCTGAAGCTAAATCTAGTGTGGTGAAAAGATTATTATTGCCCAATTGATCCAGTGTTTCTTGCATGTTTGCAACTGGAAAATGATCCTTTTTAGTCACATTATTCAGCCCTCTAAAATCAATACATACTCGTATTTTCTTCTCGCCTTTTTCTGATTTCTTAGGAACAATAATTAATGGCGGATTTCATGGTGACTCTGATTTTTCTATGATACCTGCCTCCAGCATCTTATTTAATTCTACTTTTAAATTTTCCGTCTGACTGTAAGGTACTCTATAAGGCGCCTTCGCAATCGGTCCGGCATTTTCTGTAATTATCTTATGCTTATTATTGTGTGCGCACCCTAGTTTAGAATGCTTCCATACAAATATATCCTTATATTCTTTTAATAACTCCAATAATTTCCTCTTATTATCTTCCGATAAATGACTCAAATCGAAATTTTCCTCGATTTCACTCAATTGTTTCTACAATATTATTTCCCTGTATACTACACACACATTTATCCATATTTCCTTCTTCTTTATGCAACTCTATATCATTTATTTCTTCCGTTACCTTCTGTATATCGACTATTTCCGATTTTCCAATAATCGTGTTTCTTCCTATCTCAATTTCTTTTTTACTAACATTAATTAATTTTACCGGTATATCTTTTTCTCCGCGCGTTAAAATTCGTGCCGCCATTATGCCATGGATGTTGATGTTTACTGGCTCAATCACTATATCATACGCAGGATTGATCAATTCCTGTGTAGCTGGACAAATTATTTCAGAAGTTGGAGGTATCTTCACCTTGTATTTCAATCTTACCCAACTATGGCCTTTAGTTGAATCTTCATGAATGGTTTGTACTCCTTTCCCCTCAAGTTGTCTGTCCGGCTGTTTCGATAAATTCGTATTTTGAATTTTTGACGATGACGAATTTTGTTCTTTATTCCTATTTTCCTTTTCTTGCGTTGATTCGGTACCCTTTGCTTGTGTAGAAATACTATTTTTAGAAATGACAACACTTGCAGAAATCTGATTTTGCGAAATTTCGTACTCTGCATATATTTTGATATGCGCGTGCTGAATAATCATTTCATTAGAACAGTAATTTATACAAGCTTTTGCAAATGTTAGAAAATCTTGCCCCAGTAGTCCATCTGCTTCTAAATTTAAATTATTTGGACATACAATGAAGTTATATGACATTTTCAATATATCCAAGTCAAATCTCAAATTTGTAGTTCCCATATAAAACAATTCACAACCTGATATTGAAGTTAAATTTCCCACATGATTTGACAAATTTCTTGCCCCACTGTACATTTTTGTTTGATTAATGAAACCGCCGAACCTGTGTCGACTAAAAATTTAAATTGAATATTATTTATCTTGACTAAAACAAAATTTGAAACGTCGTTATTTTTTGAATTAATATTTGTTATGGTGAATGAATCATTTTTATCTAATCTTCCTGAATTTTGATGAACATTTTTGAAGTCTGACAACTTCCGATTGAAATTAAATTTTGAGTTTAGTGAAACCTCCCGTGACGGGGCACGCGCGAGAGGTTTTGTCCGTTTAAATGCTGATTAGTGAAATTTTGAGTATTTTGATTGAAATATCTTTGCTCTCTTGGAGGAGGCCCTGGTGAGGTTGGTGCTTGTCTTCCATACGATCTTTGATAGTTATTGTTGACTCTTGGGCTATATCGATTTTGATAAATTTTTTCTCGGCACCCTACCGCCATATGTCCTATTTTGTTACACCTGTGACATTTTATTACATTTCTTGCACAGTCTCTCTTTAAGTGTCCAGTCATTCCACATTTATAACATTGCCTTGATTCCCTTTGCTCATTTCTGCCACTGATTGCATTATTTTGTATGTGTCCAATATTCAATGAGCCCATGTTTTCCCTTAAAATTTCCATTTCTTCTTGTTCCGCGACATCAACTGCCTCTTCAAAAGTTATATTCTGTTTCATTTCTGTGATAGTTCGTACGTATTTTTGAAGATCTGGTCCGAGTCCACTCTTGAATTGATAAATCATAACTTTTTCTAAAAATTTTCCATCTACTTCGCCCTTGTTTAACAATTCTTGCTTTGATCTACGTAAGTTAGATGCGAAGGTTTGAACGTTTCCATCAACTTTTTGTGTACAGCTATAAATTTCTCGATATATTTCTCCCTCGGTTTTTCTTTTAGTAAATCTGATAGAAAACTTCTTTTAAAATCTTTATAACTCACACTACGTTGTTGTAAATCTGGTCTTTGTGCATAAAAGTCGTAAGCGTCTCCAACAAGCCTGCATTTGATAATGTCTATTGTCTGTTTTTCGGACCAATTTTCTATTTCAGCTCTGAGCTCAAATTTTCCAAAAAATTCTATTGTATTTGTACCATCATATTTTTCTACTGAATTTGCTAAAATGCCAAAAGGTACGCTAGATGGTCTAAGTAACTGTTCTAACTCATTTTTAATCATACTTGGATTTAGGTTATTATTTAAATTTTGGTTCATATTTGTATTTGAGTTTTGAGTACTACCACCTGCAGATACGTCATCGTTGATTGTATTTGCACTAATAAATCTAGTTCTAGGCATGTCTGGTGATCTACGTAGCGGCATGTACAAGAAAAATTTGAGGAAAAGAAAAAATATATCCTCACAAGAAAATCAAAAAAATTGATTTTTGACTATCTATATTCAGCAAAATACCCGCAACCGCTGCCACCAATTGTAAGGGTTTCTCACTTACAATAAATTTATATTTGGTAGATTGAGTTCTTTGCTGAACTGTGAGGATAAAATATTATGTAAAGGTACTTACCTGCACTGTATTAGGAGGATGGATCACAACAGGAACTTGAATGAATATCACTTTTAACAAGTATAAATATATTTAATTAATAATAAAATGTTTATGAATATCATCCGACCGCGATTGATGACCGACTACTCATTCACGAACTTACAACGGAACGTATTAACTAACCGCTATCAACTATCAACTGTCAACTATCAACTATCGACCGTCAACTATCCTAATCAATATTTACCTTCTATATATAAGTTCCAAAATAAATGCCGATATAACAATATTCATTATTGACGTCAATTGTATTTGCAATAGTACAATTACCTGTACGACTTGCTTTAGGTGGACAGCAGTTTCCTGATTTCATAAGAGCTCAGTGAACTTTGAATTTGCTGACTCTTACAATATCTCGTGTTTTCAGAGCGCTATCAGCAGTTATATGAAGTTTGAAATAAGTCAAAATCACCACATTCTCAGCGGTTTCAAAGTACAGCAAATCACATGAATCTATCCAATACAACATAATACGCGTGAATCCGTCCTCAAATGCACAAAGTTTTGCGTTTCCAGCGAGTTACCAGCGTTTTTTCTGGGTCTCGTTGAGAAATTTTTGATACTGTAAATCTGCTCAGAAGCAAGATATTGCTCCAGAAATGCGTTATATGGCAGAATCTAGCACCAAATACATCCTATTTCGTGTTTTTGAAGTGCTATTTGCAGTTTTACAAACTTTGGAATAAGTCGGAATCACGCTTTTCCGCGCAGATTTTCACAATCAAGAAGTTCATATTCCTATTCAGGACCTCATCATATGTATGAAGCCATCAACAAAAACATTATATCTTGTGTTTGTAGAGCGCTATTTGCAGTTATATGAAGTTTGAAATAAGTCAAAATTACCACATTCTCAGCGGTTTCAAAGTATCGCAAATCACATAAATCTATCCAATACAACATATTACGCATGAATCTGTCCTTAAATGTACATAATTTTGCGATTCCAGCGAGTTATCAGCGTATTTTCTGAGTCTCGTTGAGGAATTTTTGATTTCGTATATCAGCTCAGAAGCAAGATTTTGCTTCAGAAATGCGTTATATGATAGAATCTAGCACCAAATACATCATTTTTCGTGTTTTTAGAGTGCTATTTGCAGTTTTACAAACTTTGGAATAAGTCGAAATCACGCTCTCCCGCGCAGATTTTCACAGTCAAAAAGTTCATATTCCTATCCAGGACCTCATAATATGTATGAATCCGTCAACAAAAACATCATATCTCGTGTTTGTAGAGCGCTATTTGCAGTAATATGAAGTTTGAAATAAGTCAAAATTACCACATTCTCAGCAGTTTCAAAGTATCGCAAATCACATAAATCTATCCAATACTACATAATACGCATGAATCCGTCATCAAATGCACAAAATTTTGCGTTACCAGCGAGTTATCAGCGTTTTTTCTGAGTCTCGTTGAGAAATTTTTAATCCTGTAAATCTGCTCAGAAGCAGAATTTTGCTCCAGAAATTCGTTATATGGCAGAATCCAGCACCAAATACATCATATTCTGTGTTTTTAGAGTGCTATTTGCAGCTTCACAAACTTTGGAATAAGTCGAAATCACGCTTTTCAGCGCAGATGTGCACTATCAAAAAGTTCATATTCCTATTCAGGACCTCATAATATGTATGAATCCATCAACAAAAACATCATATCTCGTGAAGGAAAGAACTTTTCAGAACTCATTTTTAAATAAATATGTTTTATTGAGTTTAAGTTCTGTAATTTATTAGAAACACAACGTTTCAACAGCAAAGTGCTGCCTTTTTCAAGTGAAAAGAAATATAAATATATTTATATTTCTTTTCACTTGAAAAAGGCAGCACTTTGCTGTTGAAACGTTGTGTTTCTAATAAATTACAGAACTTAAACCCAATAAAACATATTTATCATATCTCGTGTTTGCACAGCGCTATCTGCAGTTATATGAAGTTTGGAATAAGTCAAAATTACCACATTCTGAGCAGTTTCAAAGTATCGCAAATCACATAAATCTATCCAATACAACATAATACGCATGAATTCGTCCTCAAATGCACAAAATTTTGCGTTTTCAGCGGGTTATCAGCGTTTTTTCTGAGTCTTGTTGAGAAATTTTTGAATCTGTAAATCTGCTCAGAAGCAAGATTTTGCTTCAGAAATGCGTTATATGGCAGAATCTAGCACCAAACACATTATATTTCGTGTTTTTAGAGTGCTATTTGCAGTTTTACAAACTCTGGAATAAGTCGAAATCACGCTTCCCCGCGCAGATTTTCAAAATCGAAAAGTTCTTATTCCTATCCAGTACCTCATAATATGTATGAATCCATCAACAAAAACATCATATCTCGTGTTTTCAGAGCGCTATCTGCAGTTACATTAAGTTTGAAATAAGTAAAGATTACCACATTCTCAGCGGTTTCAAAGTATCGCAAATCACATAAATCTATGCTATAAAACCTAATACGTATGAATCCGTCCTAAAATGCACAAAATTTTGCGTTTCCAGCGAGTTATCAGCGTTTTTTCTGAGTCTCGTTGAGAAATTTTTGATTCTGTGAATCTGCTCAGAAGCAAGATTTTGCCTCAGAAATGCGTTATATGGCAGAATCTAGCTCCAAATACATCATAATTCGTGATTTTAGAGTGCTTTTCGCAGTTTCAAACTTTGAAATAAGTCGAAATCACTCTTTTCCACGCAAATTTTCACAATCAAAAAGTTCATATTCCTATTCAGGACCTCATAATATGTATGAATCCATCATCATATCTCGTGTTTTCAGAGCGCTATCTGCAGTTATATGAAGTTTGAAATAAGCCAAAATTACCACATTCTCAGCGGTTTCAAAGTATCGCAAATCACATAAATCTATCCAATACAACATAATACGCATGAATCCGTCCTGAAATGCACAAAATTTGCGTTTCCAGCGAGCTATAAGCGTTTTTTCTGAGTCTCGTTGAGAAATTTTTGATTCTGTGAATCTGCTCAGAAGCAAGATTTTGCCTCAGAAAAGCGTTATATGGCAGAATCTAGCTCCAAATACATCATATTTCGTGTTTTTAGAGTGCTATTCGCAGTTCCACAAACTTTGGAATAAGTCGAAATCCCTCTTTTCCACGCAAATTATCACAATCAAAAAGTTCATATTCTCATTCAGGACCTCATATTATGTATGAATCCATCAACAAAAACATCATATCTCGTGATTTAAAAGCGCTATCTGCAGTTATATGAAGTTTGAAATAAGTCAAAATTACCACATTCTCAGCGGTTTCAAAGAATCGCAAATCACATATATCTGTCCACTACAACATAATACGCATGGATCCGTCCTCAAATGCACAAAATTCTGCGTCTCCAGCGAGTTATCAGCGTTTTTTCTGAGTCTCGTTGAGAAATTTTTGATTCTGTAAATCTGCTCAGAAGCAAGATTTTGCTGCAGAAATTCGTTCTATGGCAGAATCTAGCACCAAATACATCATATTTCGTGTTCTTAGAGTGCTATTTGCAGCTTTACAAACTTTGGAATAAGTCGAAATCACGCTTTTCCGCGCAGATTTTCACAATCAAAAAGTTCATATTCCTATTCAGGATCTCATAATATGTATGAATCCATCAACAAAAACATCTCATCTCGTGTTTTCTCAGCGCTATCTGCAGTTATATGAAGTTTGAAATAAGTCAAAATTACCACATTCTCAGCGGTTTCAAAGTATCGCAAATCACATAAATCTATCCAATACAACATGATACGCATGAATCTGGCCTCAAATGCACCAAATTTTGCGTTTCCAGCGAGTTATCAGCGTTTTTCCTGAGTCTCGTTGAGAAATTTTTGATTCTGTAAATTTGCTCAGAAGCAGGATTATGATTCTGGAATGCGTTATATGACAGAATCTAGCACCAAATACATCATATTTCGTGTTCTTAGAGTGATATTTGCAGTTTTACAAACTTTAGAATAAGTCTAAATCACGCTTTTCCTCGCAGATTTTCACAATCAAGAAGTTCATATTCCTATTCGGGACCTCATAATATGTATGAATTCATCAACAAAAACATCATATCTCGTGTTTTTAGAGCGCTATCTGCAGTTGTATGAAGTTTGAAATAAGTTAAAATTACCACATTCTGAGCAGTTTCAAAGTATCGCAAATCACTTGAATCTATCCAATACAACATAATACGCATGAATTCGTCGTCAAATGCACAAAATTTTGCGTTTCCAGCGAGCTATAAGCGTTTTTTCTGAGTCTCGTTGAGAAATTTTTGATTCTGTGAATCTGCTCAGAAGCAAGATTTTGCCTCAGAAATGCGTTATATGGCAGAATCTTGCTCCAAATACATCATATTTCGTGTTTTTAGAGTGCTATTCGCAATTTTACAAACTTTGGAATAAGTCGAAATCACTCTTTTCCACGCAAATTTTCACAATCAAAAAGTACATATTCTCATTCAGGACCTAATAATTTGTATGAGTCCATCAAGAAAAACATCATATCTCGTGTTTTCAGAGCGCTATCTGCAGTTGTATGAATTTTGAGATAAGTAAAATTACCACATTCTCAGGGGTTTCTAAGTATCGCAAATCGAATAAATCTATCCAATACAACATGATACGTATGAATCCGTCCTCAAATGCACAAAATTTTGCGTTTCCAGCGAGTTATCTGCGTTTTGTCTGAGTCTCGTTGAGAAATTTTTTTATTCTGTAAATCTGCTTAGAAACAAGATTTTGCTTCAGAAATGCGTTATATGGCAGAATTCAGCACCAAATACATCATATTTCGTGTTTTTAGAGTGCTTTTTTGCAGTTTTACTAACTTTGGAATAAGTCGCAATCACGCTTTTCCGCGCAGATTTTCACAATCAAAAAGTTCAAATCCCTATTCTGGACCTCATAATATGTATGAATCCATCAACAAAAACATCATTTCTCGTGTTTGTAGAGCGCTATCTGCAGTTATATGAAGTTTGAAATAAGTCAAAATTACCACATTCTCAGCGGTTTCAAAGTATCGCAAATCCCATAAATCTATCCAATACAACATAATACGCATAAATCCGTCCTCAAATGCACAAAATTTTGCGTTTCCAGCGAGTTATCAGCGTTTTTTCTGAGTCTGGTTGAGAAATTTTTGATTCTGATATCTGCTCAGAAGCAAGATTTTGCTCCAGAAATGCGTTATATGACAGAATCTAGCACCAAATACATCATATTTCGTGTTTTTAGAGTGCTATTTGCAGTTTTACAAACTCTGGAATAAGTCGAAATCACGCTTTTCCGCGCGGATTTTCACAATCAAAAAGTGCATATTCCTATTCAGGACCTCATAATATGTATGAATTTATCAACAAAAACATCATATCTCGTGTTTTCAGAGCGTTATCTGCAGTTATATGGAGTTTGAAATAAGTCAAAATTACCACATTCTGAGCAGTTTTCAAAGTATCGCAAATCACATAAATCTATCCAATACAACATAATACGCATGAATTCGTCCTCAAATGCACAAAATTTTGCGTTTCCATCGAGTTATCAGCGTTTTTTCCGAGTCTCGTTGGGAAATTTTTGATTCTGTAAATCTGCTCAGAAGAAAGATTTTGCTTCAGAAATGCGTTATATGGCAGAATCTAGCACCAAATACATCCTATTCCGTGTTTTTAGAGTGCTATTTGCAGTTTTACAAACTTTGGAATAGGTCGAAATCACGCTTTTCCGCGCAAATTTTCACAATCAAAAAGTTCATATTCCTATTCAGGACCTCATAATATGTTTGAATCCATCAACAAAAACATCATATCTCGTGTTTGTATAGCGCTATCTGCAGTTATATGAAGTTTGAAATAAGTCAAAATTACCATATTCTCAGCGGTTTCAAAGTATCGCAAATCACATAAATCTATCCAATACAATATTAAACGCATGAATCCGTCCTCAAATGCACAAAATTTTGAGTTTCCAGCGAGTTATCAGCGTTTTTTCTGAGTCTCGTTGAGAAATTTTTGATTCTGTAAATCTGCTCAGAAGCAAGATTTTGCTTCAGAAATGCGTTATATGGCAGAATCTAGCACCAAATACATAATATTTCGTGTTTTTAGAGTGCTATTCGCAGCTATACAAACTTTGGAATAAGTCGAAATCACGCTTTTCCGCGCAGATTTTCACGATCAAAAAGTTCATATTCCGATTCAAGACCTCATAATATGTATGAATCCATCGACAAAAACATAATATCTCGTGTTTTAAGAGCGCTATCTGCAGTTATATGAAGTTTGAAATAAGTCAAAATTACCACATTCTCAGCGGTTTCAAAGTATCGCAAATCACAATAATCTGTTCAATCCAACAAAATACGCATAAATCCGTCCTCAAATGCACAGAATTTTGCGTTTCCAGCGAGTTATCAGCGTTTTTTTCTGAGTCTCGTTGGAAAATTTTTTATTCTGTAAATCTGCTCAGAAGCAAGATTTTGCTTCAGAAATTCGTTATATGGCAGCATCTAGCACCAAATACATCATATTTCGTGTTATTAGAGTGCTATTTGCAGCTTTACAAACTTTGGAATGAGTCGGAATCACGCTTTTTCGCGCAGAATTTCACAATCAAAGAGTTCATATTCCTATTCAGGACCTCATAGTATGTATGAAACCATCAACAAAAAACATCATATCTCGTGTTTTCTCAGCGCTATCTGCAGTTATATGAAGTTTGAAATAAGTCAAAATTACCACATTCTGAGCAGTTTCAAAGTATCGCAAATCACATAAATCTTTCCAATACAACATAATACGCATGAATTCTTCCTCAAATGCACAAAATTCTGCGTTTCCAGCGAGTTATCAGCGTTTTTTCTGAGTCTCGTTGAGAAATTTTTGATTGTGTGAATCTGCTCAGAAGCAAGATTTTGCTTCAGAAATGCGTTATATGGCAGAATCTAGCACCAAATACATCATATTTCGTGTTTTTAGAGTGCTATTCGCAGTTTTACAAACTTTGGAATAAGTCGAAATCACGCTTTTCCGCGCAGATTTTCACAATCAAAAATTTCATATTCCAATTCAGGACCTCATGATTTGTATGAGTCCATCAAGAAAAACATCATATCTCGTGTTTTCAGAGCGCAATCTGCAGTTATATGAATTTTGAAATAAGTAAAATTACCACATTCTCAGGGGTTTCAAAGTATCGCAAATCAACTAAATCTATCCAATACTACATAATACGTATGAATCCGTCCTCAAATGCACAAAATTTCGCGTTTCCAGCGAGTTATCTGCGTTTTGTCTGAGTCTCGTTGATAAATTTTTGATTCTGTAAATCTGCTCAGAAGCAAGATTTTGCTTCAGAAATGCGTTATATGGCAGAATCCAGCACCAAATACATCATATTTCGTGTTTTTAGAGTGCTATTTGCAGTTTTACTAACTTTGGAATAAGTCGAAATCACGCTCTTCCGCGCAGATTTTCACAATCAAAAAGTTCATAGTCCTATTCTGGACCTCATAATATGTATGAATTCATCAACAAAAACATCATTTCTCGTGTTTGTAGAGCGCTATCTGCAGTTATATGAAGTTTGAAATAAGTCAAAATTACCACATTCTCAGTGGTTTCAAAGTATCGCAAATCACATAAATCTATCCAATACAACATAATACGCATGAATCTGTCCTCAAATGCACAAAATTTTGCGTTTCCAGCGAGTTATCAGCGTTTTTCCTGAGTCTCGTTGAGAAATTTTTGATTCTGCAAATCTGCTCAGAAGCAAGATTTTGCTTCAGAAATGCGTTATATGACAGAATCTAGCACCAAATACATCATATTTCGTGTTTTTAGAGTGCTATTTGCAGTTTTACAAACTCTGGAATAAGTCGAAATCACGCTTTTCCGCGCGGATTTTCACAATCAAAAAGTTCATATTCCTATTCAGGACCACATAATATGTATGAATCTATCAACAAAAACATCATATCTCGTGTTTTCAGGGCGTTATCTGCAGATATATGAAGTTTGAAATAAGTCAAAATTACCACATTCTGAGCAGTTTCAAAGTATCGCAAATCACATAAATCTATCCAATACAACATAATACGCACGAATTCTTCCTCAAATGCACAGAATTTTGCGTTTTCAGCGAGTTATCAGCGTTTTTTCCGAGTCTCGTTGGGAAATTTTTGATTCTGTAAATCTGCTCAGAAGCAAAATTTTGCTTCAGAAATGCGTTATATGGCAGAATCTAGCACCAAATACATAATATTCCGTGTTTTTGGAGTGCTATTCGCAGCTATACAAACTTTGGAATAAGTCGAAATCACGCTTTTCCGCGCAGATTTTCACGATCAAAAAGTTCATATTCCGATTCAAGACCTCATAATATGTATGAATCCATCGACAAAAACATAATATCTCGTGTTTTAAGAGCGCTATCTGCAGTTATATGAAGTTTGAAATAAGTCAAAATTACCACATTCTCAGCGGTTTCAAAGTATCGCAAATCACATTAATCTGTCCAATACAACATAATACGCATAAATCCGTCCTCAAATGCACAAAATTCTGCGTTTCCAGCGAGTTATCAGCGTTTTTTCTGAGTCTCGTTGAAAAATTTTTTATTCTGTAAATCTGCTCAGAAGCAAGATTTTGCTTCAGAAATTCGTTATATGGCAGCATCTAGCACCAAATACATCATATTTTGTGTTATTAGAGTGCTATTCGCAGCTTTACAAACTTTGGAATGAGTCGAAATCACGCTTTTTCGCGCAGAATTTCACAATCAAAAAGTTCATATTCCTATTCAGGACCTCATAGTATGTATGAATCCATCAACAAAAACATCATATCTCGTGTTTTCTCAGCGCTATCTGCAGTTATATGTAGTTTGAAATAAGTCAAAATTACCACATTCTCAGCGGTTTCAAAGTATCGCAAATCACATGAATCTATCCAATACAACATAATACGCATGAATCCGTCCCCAAATGCACAAAATTTTGCGTTTGCAGCGAGTTATCAGCGTTTTTCCGAGTCTTGTTGATTTGATTCTGTAAATTTAGCTTCAGAAATGCGTTATATGGCAAAATCTGGCACCAAATATATTATATTTTGTGTTTTTAGAGTGCTATTTGCAGTTTTACAAACTCTGGAATAAGTCGGAATCACGCTTTCCCGCGCAGATATCCACAATCAGAAAGTTCTTATTCCTATTCAGGACCTCATAATATGTATGAATCCATCAACAATAACATCATATCTCGTGTTTTCAGAGCGCTATCTGCAGTTATATGAAGTTTGAAATAAGTCAAAATTACCACATTCTCAGCGGTTTCAAAGTATCGCAAATCGCGAAATTCTATGCAATACAACATAATACGCATGAATCTGTCCTCAAATGCACAAAATTCTGCGTTCCCAGCGAGTTATCAGCGTTTTTTCTGAGTCTCGTTGAGAAATTTTTGATTGTGTGAATCTGCTCAGAAGCAATATTTTGCTTCAGAAATGCGTTATATGGCAGAATCTAGCACCAAATACATCATATTTCGTGTTTTTAGAGTGCTATTCGCAGTTTCAAACTTTGGAATAAGTCGGAATCACGCTTTTCCGCGCAGATTTTCACAATCAAAAATTTCATATTCCAATTCAGGACCTCATGATTTGTATGACTCCATCAAGAAAAACATCATATCTCGTGTTTTCAGAGCGCTATCTGCAGTTATATGAATTTGAAATAAGTAAAATTACCACATTCTCAGGGGTTTCAAAGTATAGCAAATCAAATAAATCTATCCAATACAACATAATACGTATGAATCCGTCCTCAAATGCACATAATTTTGCGTTTCGAGCGAGTTATCTGCGTTTTGTCTGAGTCTCGTTGATATATTTTTGATTCTGTAAATCTGCTCAGAAGCAAGATTTTGCTTCAGAAATGCGTTATATGGCAGAATCCAGCACCAAATACATCATATTTCGCGTTTTTAGAGTGCTATTCGCAGTTTTACTAACTCTGGAATAAGTCGAAATCACGCTTTTCCGCGCAGATTTTCACAATCAAAAAGTTCATATTCCTTTTCTGGACCTCATAATATGTATGAATCCATCAACAAGAACATCATTTCTCGTGTTTGTAGAGCGCTATCTGCAGTTATATGAAGTTTGAAATAAGTCAAAATTATCACATTCTCAGCGGTTTCAAAGTATCGCGAATCACATAGATCTATCCAATACAACATAATACGCATGAATCCGTCCTCGAATGCACAAGATTATGCGTTTCCAGCAAGTTATCAGCGTTGTTTCTGACGCTCGTTGAGAACTTTTTGATTCTGCAAATCTGCTCAGAAGCAATATTTTGCTTCAGAAATGCGTTATATGACAGAATCTAGCACCAAATACATCATATTTCGTGTTTTTAGAGCGCTTTTTGCAGTTTTACAAACTCTGGAATAAGTCGAAATCACGCTTTTCCGCGCGGATTTTCACAATCAAAAAGTTCATATTCCTATTCAGGACCTCATAATATGTATGAATCCATCAACAAAAACATCATATCCCGTGTTTTCAGAGCGTTATCTGCAGATATATGAAGTTTGAAATAAGTCAAAATTACCACATTCTGAGCAGTTTCAAAGTATCGCAAATCACATAAATCTATCCAATACAACATAATACGCATGAATTCGTCCTCAAATGCACAAAATTTTGCGTTTACAGCGAGTTATCAGCGTTTTTTCCGAGTCTCGTTGGGAAATTTTTGATTCTGTAAATCTGCTCAGAAGAAAGATTTTGCTTCAGAAATGCGTTATATGGCAGAATCTAGCACCAAATACATCATATTTCGTGTTTTTAGATAGCTATTCGCAGTCTTACAAACTTTGGAATAAGTCGAAATCACGCTTTTCCACGCAAATTTTCACAATCAAAAAGTTCATATTCTCATTCAGGACCTCATAATATGTATGAATCCATCAACAAAAACATCATATCTCGTGTTTTAAGAGCGCTATCTGCAGTTATATAAAGTTTGAAATATGTCAAAATTACCACAATCTCAGCGGTTTCAAAGTATCGCAAATCACATAAATCTGTCCAATACAACATAAAACGCATGAAGCCGTCCTCAAATGCACAAAACTTTGCGTTTCCAGCGAGTTATCAGCGTTTTTCTGAGTCTCGTTAGAAAATTTTTTATAATGTTAATCTGCTCAGAAGCAAGATTTTGCTTCAGAAATGCGTTATATGGCAGAATCTAGCACCAAATACATCCTATTTCGTGCTTTTAGAGTGCTTTCTGCAGTTTCACAAACTTTGGAATAAGTCGAAATCACGCTTTTCCGCGCAAATTTTCACAATCAAAAAGTTTATATTCCTATCCAGGACCTCATAATATGTATGAATCCATCAACAAAAACATCATATCTCGTGTTTGTAGAGCGCTATCTGCAGTTATATGAAGTTTGAAATAAGTCAAAATTATAAGTCAAAATTACCATATTCTCAGCGGTTTCAAAGTATCGCAAATCACATAAATCTATCCAATACAACATAATACGCATGAATCCGTCCTCAAATGCACAAAATTTTGAGTTTCCAGCAAGTTATCAGCGTTTTTTCCTGAGTCTCGTTGAGAATTTTTTTATTCTGTAAATCTGCTCAGAAGCAAGATTTTGCTTCAGAAATGCGTTATATGGCAGAATCTGGCACCAAATACATCATATTTTGTGTTTTTAGAGTGCTATTCGCAGTTTTACTAACTTTGGAATAAGTTTTTCCGCGCAGATTTTCACAATCAAAAAGTTTGTATTCCTATTCAGGACCTCATAATATGTATAAATCCATCAACAAGAACATCATATATCGTATTTTCACAGCGCTATCTGCAGTTATATGAAGTTTGAAATAAGTCAAAATTACACTTTCTCAGCGGTTTCAAAGTATCGCAAAACACATAAACCCATCCAATACAACATAATACGCATGGATTCGTCCTCAAATGCACAAAATTTTGCGTTTCCTGCAAGTTATCAGTGTTTGTTCTGAGTCTCGTTGAAAAATTTATGATTCTGTAAATCTGCTCAGAAGCAAGATTTTGCTTCAGAAATGCGTTATATGGCAGAATCTAGCACCAAATACATCCTATTTCGTGCTTTTAGAGTGCTTTCTGCAGTTTTACAAACTTTGGAATAAGTCGAAATCACGCTTTTCCGCGCAAATTTTCACAATCAAAAAGTTTATATTCCTATCCAGGACCTCATAATATGTATGAATCCATCAACAAAAACATTATATCTCGTGTTTGTAGAGCGCTATCTGCAGTTATATGAAGTTTGAAATAAGTCAAAATTACCATATTCTGAGCGGTTTCAAAGTATCGCAAATCACATAAATCTACCCAATACAACATAATACGCATGAATCCGTCCTCAAATGCACAAAATTTTGAGTTTCCAGCAAGTTATCAGCGTTTTTCCTGAGTCTCGTTGAGAAATTTTTTATTCTGTAAATCTGCTCAGAAGCAAGATTTTGCTTCAGAAATGCATTATATGGCAGAATCTGGCACCAAATACATCATATTTTGTGTTTTTAGAGTGCTATTCGCAGTTTAACAAACTTTGGAATAAGTCGAAATCACGCTTTTCCGCGCAGATTTTCACAATCAAAAAGTTCATATTCCTATTCAGGACCTCATAATATGTATAAATCCATCAACAAAAAGATCATATCTTGTGTTTTCAGAGCGCTATCTGCAGTTATATGAAGTTTGAAATAAGTCAAAACTACCACATTCTGAGCAGTTTCCAAGTATCGCAAATCACATAAATCTATCCAATACAACATAATACGCATGAATCCGTCCTCAAATGCACAGAATGAGGCGTTTTCAGCAAGTTATTAGCGTTTTTTTTGAGACTCGTTGAGAAATTTTTGATTCTGTTATTCTGCTCAGAAGCAAGATTTTGCCCCAGAAACGCGTTATATGGCAGAATACAGCATCAAATACATCACATTTCGTGTTTTTAGAGTGCTATTTGCAGCTTTACAAACTTTGGAATAAGTCGAAATCACGCTTTCTCGCGCAGATTTTCACAATAAAAAAGTTCATATTCCAATTCAGGACCTCATAATCTGTATGAATCCATCAACAAAAACATTATATCTCGTGTTTTCAGAGCGCTATCTGCAGTTGTATGAAGTTTGAAATATGTCAAAATTACCACATTCTGAGCAGTTTCAAAGTATCGCAAATCACATAAATCTATCCAATACAACATAATACGCAATATTTTGCTTTAGAGATGCGTTATATGGCAGAATCTAGCACCAAATACATCATATTTCGTGTTTTTAGAGTGCTATCCGCAGTCTTACAAACTTTGGAATGAATCGAAATCATGCTTTTCCCCGCAGATTTTTACAATCGAAAAGTTCATATTCCTATTCAGGACCTCATAGTTTGTATGAATCTATCAACAAAAACGTCATATCTCGTGTTTTCATAGCGCTATCTGCAGTTAAATGAAGTTTGAAAAAAGTCAAAATTACCACATTCTCAGCGGTTTCAAATCACCGCAAATCACATAAATCTATCCAATACAACATAATACGCATAAATCCGTCCTTAAATGCACAAAATTTTGCGTTTCCAGCGAGTCACAGCGTTTTTTCTGAGTCTCGTTGAGAAATTTTTGATACTGTAAATCTGCTCAGAAGCAAGATTTTGCTTCAGAAATGCATTAAATGGCAGAATCTAGCACCAAATACATGATATTTGGTGTTTTTAGAGTGCCATTTGCAGTTTTACTAACTTTGGAATAAGTCTAAATCACGCTTTTCCGCGCAGATATTCACAATCAAAAAGTTTGTATTCCTATTCAGGACCTCATAATATGTATAAATCCATCAACAAGAACATCATATATCGTATTTTCACAGCGCTATCTGCAGTTATATGAAGTTTGAAATAAGTCAAAATTACACTTTCTCAGCGGTTTCAAAGTATCGCAAAACACATAAACCCATCCAATACAACATAATACGCATGGATTCGTCCTCAAATGCACAAAATTTTGCGTTTCCTGCAAGTTATCAGTGTTTGTTCTGAGTCTCGTTGAAAAATTTATGATTCTGTAAATCTGCTCAGAAGCAGGATTTTGCTTCAGAAATGCGTTATATGGCAGAATCTAGTACCAAATACATCATATTTCGTTTTTTTAGAGTGCTATTTGCAGTTTTACTAACTTTGGAATAAGTCGAAATCACGCTTTTCCACGCAGATTTTCACAATCAAGAAGTACATATTCCTATTCAGGACTTCATTATATGTATGAATCCATCAACCAAAACATCATATCTCGTGTTTTCAGAGCGCTATCTGCAGTTATATGAAGTTCAAAATAAGTCAAAATTACCACATTTTGAGCAGTTTCAAAGATCGCAAATTACGTAAATCAATCCAATACAACATAATACGCATGAATCTGTCCTCAAATGCACAAAATTTTGCGTATACAGCGAGTTATCGGCGTTTTTTCTGAGTCTCGTTGAGAAATTTTTGATTCTGTAAATCTGCTCAGAAGCTAGATTTTGCTTCAGAAATGCGTTATATGGCAGAATCTAGCACCAAATACATCATATATCGTGTTTCTAGAGTGCTATTTGCAGCTTTACAAACTTTGGAATAAGTCGAAATCACGCTTTTCCGCGCAGATTCTCACAATCAAAAGTTTATATTCCTATTCAGGACCTCATAGTATGTATGAATCCATCAACAAAAACATCATATCTTGTGTTTTCAGAGCGCTATCTGCAGTTATATGAAATTTGAAATGAGTCGGAATTACTACATTCTCAGCGGTTTCAAAGTATCGCAAATCACATAAATCTATCCAATACAACATAATACGCATGAATCCGTCCTCAAATGCACAAAATTTTGCGTCTCCAGCGAGTTATCAGCGTTTTTTCTGGGTCTCGTTGAGAAATTTCCATGCTGTAAATCTGCTCAGAAGCAAGATTTTGCTTCAGAAATGCGTTATATGACAGAATCTAGCACCAAATACATCATACTTCGTGTTTTTAGTGTGCTATTCGCAGTTTTACAAACTTCGGAATAGGTCGAAATCACGCTTTTCCGCGCAGATTTTCACAATCAAAAAGTTCATATTCCTATTCAGGACCTCATATTATGTATGAATCCATGAACAGAAACATAATATCTCTTGTTTTCAGAGCGCTATCTGCAGTTATATGAAGTTTGAAATAAGTCAAAATCACCACATTCTCAGCAGTTTCAAAGTATCGCAAATCACATAAATCTATCCAATACAACATAATACGCATGAATCCGTCCTTAAATGCACATAATCTTGCGCTTCCAGCAAGTTATCAGCGTTTTTTACAGTCTCGTTAAGAAATTTTTGATTTTGTAGATCTGCTCAGAAGCAAGATTGTGCTTCAAAAATGCGTTATATGGCAGAATCTAGCACCAAATACATCATATTTTGTGTTTTTAGAGTGCTATTTGCAGTTTTACAAACTTTGGAATAAGTCGAAATCACGCTTTTCCGCGCAGATTTTCACAAGCGAAAAGTTCATATTCCTATTCAGGACCTCATAATATGTATGAATCCATTAACAGAAACATCATATCTCGTGTTTTCAGAGCGCTATCTGCAGTAATATGAAGTTTGAAATAAGTCAAATTTATCACATTCTCAGCGGTTTCAAAGTATCGCAAATCACATAAATCTATCCAATACAATCAAATACGCATGAATCCGTCCCCAAATGCACAAAATTTTGCGTTTCCAGCGAGTTATCAGCGTTTTTTCTAAGTCTTGTTGAGAAATTTTGCATTTTGTAAATCTCATCAGAAGCAAGATTTTGCTTCAATAATGCGTTATATGGCAGAATCTAGCACTAAAATACATCATATTTCGGGTTCTGAGAGTGGTATTTGCAGTTTTACAAACTTTGGAATAAGTCGAAATCACGCTTTTCCGCGCAGATATTCACAATCAAAAAGTTTGTATTCCTATTCAGGACCTCATAATATGTATAAATCCATCAACAAGAACATCATATATCGTATTTTCACAGCGCTATCTGCAGTTATATGAAGTTTGAAATAAGTCAAAATTACACTTTCTCAGCGGTTTCAAAGTATCGCAAAACACATAAACCCATCCAATACAACATAATACGCATGGATTCGTCCTCAAATGCACAAAATTTTGCGTTTCCTGCAAGTTATCAGTGTTTGTTCTGAGTCTCGTTGAAAAATTTATGATTCTGTAAATCTGCTCAGAAGCAGGATTTTGCTTCAGAAATGCGTTATATGGCAGAATCTAGTACCAAATACATCATATTTCGTTTTTTTAGAGTGCTATTTGCAGTTTTACAAACTTTGGAATAAGTCGAAATCACGCTTTTCCGCGCAGATTTTCACAAGCGAAAAGTTCATATTCCTATTCAGGACCTCATAATATGTATGAATCCATTAACAGAAACATCATATCTCGTGTTTTCAGAGCGCTATCTGCAGTAATATGAAGTTTGAAATAAGTCAAATTTATCACATTCTCAGCGGTTTCAAAGTATCGCAAATCACATAAATCTATCCAATACAATCAAATACGCATGAATCCGTCCCCAAATGCACAAAATTTTGCGTTTCCAGCGAGTTATCAGCGTTTTTTCTAAGTCTTGTTGAGAAATTTTGCATTTTGTAAATCTCATCAGAAGCAAGATTTTGCTTCAATAATGCGTTATATGGCAGAATCTAGCACTAAATACATCATATTTCGGGTTCTGAGAGTGGTATTTGCAGTTTTACAAACTTTGGAATAAGTCGAAATCACGCTTTTCCGCGCAGATTTTCATAATCAAAAAGTTCATATCCCTATTCAGGACCTCATAATATGTATGAATCCATCAACAAAAACATCATATCTCGTGTTTTCAGAGCGCTATCTGCAGATATATGAAGTTTGAAATAAGTCTAAATTACCACATTCTCAGCGGTTTCAAGTATCACAAATCACAAAAAACTGTAAATCTGCTCAGAAACAAGATATTGCTTCAGGAATGCGTTATATGGCAGAATGTTGCACCAGATACATCATATTTCGTGTTTTTAGTGTGCTATTCGTAGTTTTACAAACTTTGGAATAAGTCGAAATCACGCTTTTCCGCGCAGATTTTCACAATCAAAGAGTTCATATTCCTATTCAGGACCTCATAATATGTATGAATCCATCAACAAAAACATCATATCTCGTGTTTTCACAGCGCTATCTGCAGTTATATGAAGTTTGAAATAAGTCAAAATTTACACATTTTGAGCAGTTTCAAAGTATCGCAAATCACATAAATCTATCCAATACAACATAATACGCATTAATTCGTCCTCAAATGCACAAAATTTTGCGTTTCCAGCGAGTTATCAGCGTTTTTTCTGAGTCTCGTTGAGCAATTTTTGATTCTGTAAATCTGCTCAGAAGCAAGATTTTGTTTCAGATATGCATTATATGGCAGAATCTAGCATCAAATACATCATATATCGTGTTTTTAGGGTGCTATTCGCAGTTTCACAAACTTTGGAATAAATCGAAATCACGTATTTCCGCGCAGATTTTTACAATCAAAAAGTTTATATTCCTATCCAGGACCTCATAATTTGTATGAATCTATCAAACAAATACATCATATCTCGTGTTTTCAGAGCGCTATCTGCAGTTATATGAAGTTTGAAATAGGTCAAATTTACCACATTCTCAGCAGTTTCAAAGTATCGCAAATCACATAAATCTATCCAATACAGCTTAATACGCATTAATCCGTCCTCAAATGCACAAAATTTTGCATTTCCAGCGAGATATCAGCGTTTTTCCTGAGTCTTGTTGAGAAATTTTTGATTTTGTAGATCTGCTCAGAAGCAAGATTTTGCTTCAAAAATGCGTTATTTGGCAGAATATAGCACCAAATACATCATATTTTGTGTTTTTAGAGTGCTATTCGCAGTTCTACAAACTTTTGAATAAGTCGATATCACGCTTTTCCGCGCAGATTCTCACAATCAAAAAGTTCATATTCCTATTCAGGACCTCACTAATTTGTATGAATCCATCAACAAAAACATCATATCACGTGTTTTCAAACCGCTATCTTTAGTTATATGAAGTTTGGAATAAGTCAAAATAAGCACATTCTCAGCGGTTTCTATGCATCGCTAATCACATAAATCTATCCAATACAACATAATACGCATGAATCCGTCCTCAAATGCACAAAATTTTGCGTTTCCAGCGAGTTATCAGCGTTTTTTCTGAGTCTCGTTGAGGAATTTTTGATTCTGTAAATCTGCTCAGAAGCAGGATTTTGCTCCAGAAATGCGTTATATGGCAGAATCTAGCACCAAATACATCATATTTCGTGTTTTTTGAGTGCTATTCGCAGTTCAAAAAACTTTGGAATAAGTCGAAATCACGCTTTTCCCCGCAGATTTTCACAATCAAAAAGTTCATATTCCTATTCAGGACCTCATAATATGTATGAATCCATCCACGAAAATATCATATCTCGTGTTTTCAGAGCGCTATCTGCAGTTATATGGAGTTAGAAATAAGTCAAATTTACCACATTCTCAGCGGTTTCAAAGTATCGCAAATCACATGAATCTATCCAATACAACATAATACGCATGAATCCGTCCCCAAATGCACATAATCTTGCGTTTCCAGCGAGTTATCAGCGTTTTTTCTGAGTCCCGTTGAGAAATTTTGCATTCTGTAAATCTGCTCAGAAGCAAGATTTTGCTTCAGAAATGCGTTATATGGCAGAATCTAGCACCAAATACATCATATTTCGTGTTTTTAGAGTGCTATTTGCAGTTTTACAAACTTTGGAATAAGTCAAAATCACGCTTTTCCGCGCAGATTTTCACAATCAAAAAGTTCACATTCCTATCCAAGACCTCATAATATGTATGAATCCATCAACAAGAACATCATATCTCGTGTTTTCACAGCGCTATCTGCAGTTATATGAAGTTTGGAATAAGTCAAAATTACCACATTCTCAGCGGTTTCAAAGTACCGCAAATCACATAAATCTATCCAATACAACATAATACGCATGAATCCGTCCTCAAATGCACAAAATTTTGCGTTTCCAGCGAGTTATCAGCGTTTCTTCTAAGTCTCGTTGTGAAATTTTTGATTCTGTTAATCTGCTCAGAAGCAAGATTTTGCTTCAGCAATGCGTTATATGACAGAATCTTGCACCAAATACATCATATTTTGTGTTTTTAGAGTGCTACTCGCAGTTTTACAAACTTTGGATTAAGTCGAAATCACGCTTTCCCGCACAGATTTTCACAATCAAAAAGTTAATATTCCTATTCAGGACCTCATAATATGTATGAATCCATCAACAAAAACATCATATCTCGTGTTTTCACAGCGCTATCTGCAGTTATATAAAGTTTGAAATAAGTCAAAATTTACACATTTTGAGCAGTTTCAAAGAATCGCAAATCACATAAATCTATCCAATACAACATAATACGCATTAATCCGTCCTCAAGTGCACAAAATTTTGCGTTTCCAGCGAGTTATCAGCGTTTTTTCTGAGTCTCGTTGAGCAATTTTTGATTCTGTAAATCTGCTCAGAAGCAAGATTTTGTTTCAGATATGCGTTATATGGCAGAATCTAGCACCAAATACATCATATATCATGTTTTTAGGGTGCTATTCGCAGTTTCACAAACTTTGGAATAAATCGAAATCACGTATTTCGCGCAGATTTTTACAATCAAAAAGTTTATATTCCCATCCAGGACCTCATAATTTGTATGAATCTATCAAACAAATACATCATATCTCGTGTTTTCAGAGCGCTATCTGCAGTTATATGAAGTTTGAAATAAGTCAAAATTACCACATTCTCAGCGGCGTCAAAGTATCGCAAATCACATAAGTCTATCTAATACAACATAAACGCATGAATCCGTCCTCAAATGCACAAAATCTTTCGTTCCCAGCGAGTTATCAGCGTTTTTCCTGAGTCTCGTTGAGAGATTTTTGATCCTGTAAATCTGCTCAAAAGCAAGATTTTGTTCCAGAAATGCGTTATATGGCAGAATCTAGCACCAAATACATCATATTTCGTGTTATCAGTGTGCTATTCGAAGTTTTGCAAACTTTGGAATAAGTCGAAAGCACGCTTTTCCGCGCAGATTTTCACAATCAAAAAGTTCATATTCCTATTCAGGACCTCATAATATGTATAAATCCATCAACAAAAACATCATATATCGTGTTTTACGAGCGCTATCTGCAGTTATATGAAGTTTGAAATATGTCAAATTTACCACATTCTCAGCAGTTTCAAAGTATCGCAAATCACATAAATCTATCCAATACAGCATAATACGCATTGATCCGTCCTCAAATGCACAAATTTTGCATTTCCAGCGAGATATCAGCGTTTTTCCTGAGTCTCGTTGAGAAATTTTTGATTCTGTAGATCTGCTCAGAAGCAAGATTTTGCTTCAAAAATGCGTTATTTGGCAGAATATAGCACCAAATACATCATATTTTGTGTTTTTAGAGTGCTATTCGCAGTTCTACAAACTTTTGAATAAGTCGATATCACGCTTTTCCGCGCAGATTCTCACAATCAAAAAGTTCATATTCCTATTCAGGACCTCACTAATTTGTATGAATCCATCAACAAAAACATCATATCACGTGTTTTTCAAACCGCTATCTTTAGTTATATGAAGTTTGGAATAAGTTAAAATTACCACATTCTCAGCGGTTTCTATGCATCGCTAATCACATAAATCTATCCAATACAACATAATACGCATGAATCCGTCCTCAAATGCAGAAAATTTTGCGTTTCCAGCGAGTTATCAGCGTCTTTTCTGACTCTCGTTGAGAAATTATTGATTCTGTAGATCTGCTCAGAAGCAAGATTTTGCTTTAGAAATGCGTTATATGACAGAATCTAGCACCAAATACATCATATTTCGTGTTTTTAGAGGGCTATTCGCTGTTTTACAAACTTTGGAATACGTCGAGATCACGCTTTTCCGCGCAGATTTTTACAATCAAAAAGTTTATATTCCTATTCAGGACCTCATAATATGTATGAATCCATCAACAAAAACATCATATCTCGTGTTTTCAGAGCGCTATCTGCAGTTATATGAAGTTTGAAATAAGTCAAAATTACCACATCCTGAGCAGTTTCAGAGTATGGCAAATCACATAAATCTACCCAATAAAACATAATACGTATGAATCCGTCCTCAAATGCACAAAATTTTGCGTTTCCAGCGAGTTATCAGCGTTTTTTCTGAGTCCCGTTGAGAAATTTTTAATTCTGTTAATCTGCTCAGAAGCAAGATTTTGCTTTAGAAATACGTTATATGGCAGAATCTAGCACCAAATACATCATATTTCGTGTTTTTAGAGTGCTATTTGAAGTTCTACAAAATTTGGAATGAGTCGAAATCACGCTTTTCCGCGCAGATTTTCACAATCAAAAAGTTCATATTCCTATTCAGGACCTCATAATATGTATGGATTCATCAACAAGAACATCATATCTCGTGTTTTCAGAGCGCTATCTGCAGTTATATGATGTTTGAAATAAGTCAAAATTACCACATTCTCAGCGGTTTCAAAGTATCGCAAATCACATAAATCTATCCAATACAACATAATACTCATGAATCCGTCTTCAAATGCACAAAATTTTGCGTATCCAGCGTGTTATCAGCGTTTTTCCCGGGTCTCGTTGAGAAATTTTTGATTCTGTAAATCTGCTCAGAAGCAAGATTTTGCTCCAGAATTGCGTTATATGGCAGAATCTAGCACCAAATACATCATATTCCGTGTTTTTAGAGTGCTATTTGCAGTTTCACAAACTATGAAATAAGTCAAATTCACGCTTTTTCGCGCAGATTTTCACAATCAAAAAGTTCATATTCCTATTCAGGACCTTATAATATGTATAAATCCATCAACAAAAACATCATATATCGTGTTTTCAGAGCGCTATCTGCAGTTATATGAAGTTTGAAATAAGTCAAAATTACCACATTCTGAGCAGTTTCAAAGCATCGGAAATCACATAAATCTATCCAATACAACATAATACGCATGAATCCTTCCTCAAATGCACAAAATTTTGCGTTTCCAGCGAGTTATCAGCGTTTTTTCTAAGTCTTGTTGAGAAATTTTGCATTTTGTAAATCTCATCAGAAGCAAGATTTTGCTTCAGTAATGCGTTATATGGCAGAATCTAGCACCAAATACATCATATTTTGTGTTTTTAGTGTGCTATTCGCAGTTTTACAAACTTTGGAATAAGTCGAAATCACGCTTTTCCGCGCAAATTTTCACAATCAAAAAGTTCATATTCCTATTCAGGACCACATAATATGTATGAATCCATCAACAGAAACATCATATCTCGTGTTTTCAAAGCGCTATTTGCAGTTATATGAAGTTTGAAATAAGTCAAAATTACCACATTCTCAGCGGTTTCAAAGTATCGCAAATCACATGAATCTATCCAATACAACATAATACGCATGAATCCGTCCTCAAATGCACAAAAATGCGCGTTTCCAGCGAGTTATCAGCGTCTTTCCTGAGTCTCGTTGAGGAATTTTAGATTCTGTAAATCTGCTCAGAAGTAGGATTCTGCTTCAGAAATGCGTTATATGGCAGAATCTAGCACCAAATACATCATTTTTCGTGTTCTTAGAGTGCTATTCGCAGTTTTACAAACTTTGGGATAAGTTGAAATCATGCTTTTCCGCGCTGATTTTTACAATCAAAGAGTTCATATTCCTATCCAGGACCTCATGATATTTATAATAACTGGAGATTTTAATATTGAATTTGCTGAAAGAATCTTGAATAAAAATGCAATAGAGTTCATAAATTTGATTACTTCTTTTGGTCTCCAAATTAGCATAAATGAGCCAACGAGAGTTACAAAAAACACCAGCAGTTGCATAGATAACTTTTTAACGAATGTGAGTGCAGATTTTAAAGTGGGTGTGACGGAACCGGGCCTATCTGATCACAAGGGTCAATATTTTGTTCTGCTTAATAATACCGGTAACAATGAAAAACCTAAATCTACAACAGTAAGGTCTTTTACTCAAAAAAATATTTTATATTTCAAAACAGCTTTGAATTATAAAAATTTTCATGATGTTTTTATTAACTGTACACTTTCAGTTGAGGAATATTCGAACTCTATGATCAATTTGTTGACTAATTTAATAGATATATACTTTCCACTGCAAAAATGTCGAATTAAACCGAGATCTCCTCCAGTAAGCTGGTTCAATTCACAACTTGCTCACATGCGACAAGTAATATCTTACTTAAAAATCTGCTTTGATAGTACAAAAAACAATCACTATTTTAAGCTCTACAAATTGAAATTAAAAGAATATCGAACCGAAATCGAGCGTAGTAGACGGAATGCTCACAATACATTTATTCAAAATTCAAATTATACAAGCAAAAATGCTTGGCGTTTGATAAATTTTGAACGTAATAAATTGGTTGAAGATAAATTACATCCAGATCTTACACCCGATGATTTCAACAAATACTCTACTAACGTGGCAGTTAATGTTATAGAAAAAATCTCAAATGTTAATCTCGAAGCGCAAAATATTTTGATGAGTACTGACAATATCACAATCAATTTCTCTCTACAACCTATTGATGTTGTTGAGGTTCATAAAGCAATTGAGTCATTGAAAAATTCAAATTGTCTTGACATTTACAATATAAGCAATGATTTTTTGAAGAAGATTATTGAGTATATTGTTGAACCTTTAACGATATTCATAAATAAATGTTTTGAGGGTGGTACATATCCTGCCAGTTTAAAAAAAACAAAGGTAATTCCTGTCTACAAAAAAGGTGATCAGAATGAGGCTGAAAATTAAAGACCCATTTCTATCATACCTAAGCTATCAAAAGTTGTTGAAATAATAATCAAAAATAGATTAATCTCATACTTTGAAATGAATAATTTGATAAATGAGCAACAATATGGCTACCGTACTGGACGTTCAACAGCTCAAGCCGTTTATAATATCATACAAAATTTAATTGAAGGCCTAGAAAAGGGTCATCACATGGAAATCACACAGAGTGACCTTCCCAAGGCTTTTGACTGTGTGTCTCATGCTTTATTACTCAAGAAATTGGAATATTACGGTATTACTGGCACACCTTCAAAATTATTCAATTCATATTTACAAAACAGAATTCAATGTGTAAGTACCAATGGCAAATTTTCAAACTTTAGAAATATAGACCATGGGGTTCCGCAAGGCTCAATTCTGGGTCCGTTACTCTTCTTGATATATATAAATGATTTTAGCGACTTTATTAAACCATGTAATTGTATACTTCTTGTTGATGACACGACACTTATTAGAAGTGTTTCAAATTATGAGACACTTCTCATTGATAGTGCTTTGATTCTGCAAAGAGCTGAGGACTGGTTTGCTGCTAATTGTTTATTACTGAATAAAGAAAAAACGCAGCAATTATTAGTATCGAATAATACTACTAGTAATGCTGGAAAATCTATATCAGTTTTGGGCTTGCACATTGAATCATCTTTGAATGGTTCTACACACATACAGTATATCAGCAAAAAATTATCAAGCGTATTATTTTTACTCAGAAGATTGAGAAGCCTTGTTGATTTAAACAACTTAAAAATAGCCTATTTTGCTTTGTTCAACTCAACTATATCCTACGGGATCATATTGTGGGGTAATTCTGTCCATGCCATCAAAATTTTTCGCTTGCTAAAAACAGCAATTAGAATAATAAGTGGCCTCAACGCTAGGGATCATTGCCAGAATGCTTCCGTCAAATTAGGGATTATGACTTTTCCTTCATTATATATTTTTCATTCTCTAATAGAAATTCATGAAACGAGAAGAAATTACTTGAGAAACAAAGATATACACTCCTATAATACTAGATCTGCTGACTTATTCAGAAAACCTTGTTTCAGATTACGAAAATAGAAATATAATACTCTTAATCCAGACTTATTCAACATCTTACCTGGAAGTATTAGAAATTTGAATTTAAGAAAATTTAAAGTAGTTATTAAAAAAATTCTGATTAGTTAATCTTTTAACGACATGAATGAATTTATAACTTATAAATTCAACGAAAATGAGTTTGATGTGGAATCTACTTACTATTCTTAAAATTTTACTTTGATCGATACTGACATGTTACAAACAATATTTTTTTGTAAAGTTATGAAATATACAATATACAAAATACAATAACCAACATAATATCATGCATGAATCCGCCCTTGAATGCACAAAATTCTGCGTTCCCAGCAAGTTATCAGCGTTTTTTCTGAGTCTCGTTGAGAAATTTTTGATTCTGTGAATCTGCTCAGAAGCAAGACTCCGCTTCTGGCATGCGTTATATGGCAGAATCTAGCACCAAATACATCATAATTCGTGTTCTTAGAGTGCTATTTGCAGTTTTACAAACTTTGGAGTAAGTCGAAATCACGCTCTTCCGCGCAGATTCTCACAATCAAAAAGTCCATATTCCTATTCAGGACCTCATAGTAAGTATGAATCCATCAACAAAAACATCATACCTCGTGTTTTCAGAGCGCTATCTGTAGTTATATGAAGTTTGAAATAAGTCAAAATTACCACATTCTCAGCGGTTTCAAAGTATCGCAAGTCACATAAATCTATCCAATACAACATAATACGCATAAACCCGTCCTCAAATTCACCAAATTTTGCGTTTCCAGCGAGTTATCAGCGTTTTTTCTGAGTCTCGTTGAGAAATTTTTCATTTTGTAAATCTGCTCAGAAGCAAGAATTCGCTTCAAAAATGCGTTATATGGCAGAATGAAGCACCAAGTACATCAAATTTTGTGTTTTTAGAGTGTTTTTTTGCAGTTTTACAAACTTTGGAGTGAGTCGAAATCACGCTCTTCCGCGCAGATTTTCATAATGAAAAAGTTCATATTCCTATTCAGGACCTCATAATATGTATGAATCCATCAACAAAAACATCATATCTCGTGTTTTAAGAGCGCTATCTGCAGTTATATGAAAATTGAAATAAGTCCAAATTACCACATTCTGAGCAGTTTCAAAGTATCGCAAATCACATAAATCTATCCAATACAACATAATACGCATTAATCCGTCCACAAATGCACAGAATTCTGCGTTTACAGCGAGTTATCAGCGTTTTTTCTGAAACTCGTTTAGAAATTTTTGATTCTGTAAATCTGCTGAGAGGCAAGATTTTGCTTCAGAAATGCGTTATATGGCAGAATCTAGCACCAAATACAACATATTTTGTGTTTTTAGAGTGTTATTTGCAGTTTTACAAACTTTGGAATAAGTCGAAATCACGCTTTTCCGCGCAGATATCCACAATCAAAAAGTTCTTATTCCTATTCAGGACCTCATAATATGTATGAATCCATCAACAAAAACATCATTTCTCGTGTTTTCAGAGCGCTATCTGCAGTTATATGAAGTTTGAAATAAGTCAAAATTACCACATTCTCAGCGGTTTCAAAGTATCGCAAATCACAAAATTCTATGCAATACAACCTAATACGCATGAATCCGTCCTAAAATGCACAAAATTCTGCGTTTCCAGCGAGTTATCAGCGTTTTTTCTGAGTCTCGTCGAGAAATTTTTGATTGTGTGAATCTGCTCAGAAGCAATATTTTGCTTCAGAAATGCGTTATATGGCAGAATCTAGCACCAAATACATCATATTTCGTGTTTTTAGAGTGCTATTCGCAGTTTTACAAATTTTGGAATAAGTCGAAATCACGCTTTTCCGCGCAGATTTTCACAATCAAAAAGTTCACATTTCTATCCAAGACCTCATAATATGTATAGATCCATCAACAAGAACATCATATCTCGTATTTTCACAGCGCTATCTGCAGTTATATGAAGTTTGAAATAAGTCAAAATTACACTTTCTCAGCGGTTTCAAAGTATCGCAAAACACATAAACCCATCCAATACAACATAATACGCATGGATTCGTCCTCAAATGCACAAAATTTTGCGTTTCCTGCAAGTTATCAGTGTTTGTTCTGAGTATCGTTGAGAAATTTATGATTCTGTAAATCTGCTCAGAAGCAGGATTTTGCTTGAGAAATGCGTTATATGGCAGAATCTAGCACCAAATACATCATATTTCGTATTTTCAGAGTGCTATTCTCAGTTTTACAAACTTTGGAATAAGTCAAAATCAGGCTTTTTCGCAAAGATTTTCACAATCAAAAAGTTCAAATTCCTATTCAGGACCTTATACTATGTATGAATCCATCAACAAAAACATCATATCTCGTGTTTTCAGAGCGCTATCTGCAGTTATATGAAGTTTAAAATAAGTCAGAATTACCACATTCTAAGCAGTTTCAAAGTATCGCAAATCACATAAATCTATCCAATACAACATAATACGCATGAATCCGTCCTCAAATGCACAAAATTTTGCGTTTCCAGCAAGTTATCAGCGTTTTTTCTGAGTCTCGTTGAGGAATTTTAGATTCTGTAAATCTGCTCAGAAGTAGGATTCTGCTTCAGAAATGCGTTATATGGCAAAATCTAGCACCAAATACATCATTTTCCGTGTTCTTAGAGTGCTATTCGCAGTTTCACAAACTTTGGGATAAGTTGAAATCATGCTTTTCCGCGCTGATTTTTACAATCAAAGAGTTCATATTCCTATCCAGGACCTCATGATATGTATGAATCCATCAACAAAAACATCATACCTCGTGTTTTCAGAGCGCCATCTGTAGTTATATGAAGTTTGAAATAAGTCAAAATTACCACATTCTCAGCGGTTTCAAAGTATCGCAAATCACATAAATCAATCCAATACAACATAATACGCATGAATCCGTCTTTGAATGCACAAAATTTTGCGTTTCCAGCGCGTTATCAGCGTTATTTCTGACTCTTGTTGAGAAATTTTTGATTCTGTAAATCTGCTCAGAAACAAGATTTTGCTCCAGAAATGCGTTATATGGCAGAATCTAGCAACAAATACATCATACTTCGTGTTTTTAGTGTGCTATTCGCAGTTTTACAAACTTCGGAATAGGTCGAAATCACGCTTTTCCGCGCAGATTTTCACAATCAAAAAGTTCACATTCCTATTCAGGACCTCATGTTATGTATGAATCCATGAACAGAAACATAATATCTCTTGTTTTCAGAGCGCTATCTGCAGTTATATGAAGTTTGAAATAAGTCAAAATCACCACATCCTCAGCAGTTTCAAAGTATCGCAAATCACATAAATCTATCCAATACAACATAATACGCAGGAATCCGTCCTTAAATGCACATAATCTTGCGTTTCCAGCAAGTTATCAGCGTTTTTTACAGTCTCGTTGAGAAATTTTTGATTCTGTAAATCTGCTCAGAAGCAAGATTGTGCTTCAGAAATGCGTTATATGGCAGAATCTAGCACCAAATACATCATATTTTGTGTTTTTAGAGTGCTATTTGCAGTTTTACAAACTTTGGAATAAGTCGAAATCACGCTTTTCCGCGCAGATTTTCACAAGCGAAAAGTTCATATTCCTATTCAGGACCTCATAATATGTATGAATCCATTAACAGAAACATCATATCTCGTGTTTTCAGAGCGCTATCTGCAGTAATATGAAGTTTGAAATAAGTCAAATTTATCACATTCTCAGCGGTTTCAAAGTATCGCAAATCACATAAATCTATCCAATACAACAAAATACGCATGAATCCGTCCCCAAATGCACAAAATTTTTCGTTTTCAGCGAGTTATCAGCGTTTTTTCTAAGTCTTGTTGAGAAATTTTGCATTTTGTAAATCTCATCAGAAGCAAGATTTTGCTTCAGTAATGCGTTATATGGCAGAATCTAGCACCAAATACATCATATTTTGTGTTTTCTGAGTGCTATTCGCAGTTTAACAAACTATGGAATAAGTCGAAATCACGCTTTTCCCCGCAGATTTTCACAATCAAAAAGTTCATATTCCTATTTAGCACCTCATAATATGTATGAATCCATCCACGAAAATATCATATCTCGTGTTTTCAGAGCGCTATCTGCAGTTATATGGAGTTGGAAATAAGTCAAATTTACCACATTCTCAGCGGTTTCAAAGTATCGCAAATCACATGAATCTATCCAATACAACATAATACGCATGAATCCGTCCCCAAATGCACATAATTTTGCGTTTCCAGCGAGTTATCAGCGTTTTTTCTGAGTCTCGTTGAGAAATTTTGCATTCTGTAAATCTGCTCAGAAGTAAGATTTTGCTTCAGAAATGCGTTATATGGCAGAATCTAGCACCAAATACATCATATTTCGTGTTTTTAGAGTGCTATTTGCAGTTTTACAAACTTTGGAATAAGTCGAAATCACGCTTTTCCGCGCAGATTTTCACAATCAAAAAGTTCACTTTCCTATCCAAGACCTTATAATATGTATGAATCCAAGAACAAGAACATCATATCTCGTGTTTTCACAGCGCTATCTGCAGTTATATGAAGTTTGAAATAAGTCAAAATTACCACATTCTCAGCGGTTTCAAAGTACCGCAAATCACATAAATCTATCCAATACAACATAATACGCATGAATCCGTCCTCAAATGCACAAAATTTTGCGTTTCCAGCAAGTTATCAGCGTTTCTTCTGAGTCTCGTTGTGAAATTTTTGATTCTGTTAATCTGCTCAGAAGCAAGATTTTGCTTTAGAAATGCGTTATATGACAGAATCTTGCACCAAATACATCATATTTTGTGTTTTTAGAGTGCTACTCGCAGTTTTACAAACTTTGGAATAAGTCGAAATCACGCTTTCCCGCACAGATTTTCACAATCAAAAAGTTCATATTCCTATTCAGGGCCTCATAATTTGTATGAATCCATCAACAAAAACATCATATCTGGTGTTTTCAGAGCGCTATCTGCAGTTACATGAAGTTTTAAATAAGTCAAAATTACCACATTCTCAGCGGTCTCTAAGTATTGCAAATCACATGAATCTATCCTATACAACATAATACGCATGAATTCGTCCTCAAACGCACAAAATTTTGCGTTTCCAGCGAGTTATCAGCGTTTCTTCTGAGTCTTGTTGAGAAATTTTTGATTCTGTAAATCTGCTCAAAAACAAGATTTTGCTTCAGAAACGCGTTATATGGCAGAATCTAGCACTAAATACATCATATTTCGTGTTTTTAGAGTGCTATTTGCAGTTTTACAAACTCTGGAATAAGTCGGAATCACGCTTTTCCGGGCAGATTTTCACAATCAAAAAGTTCATATTCATATTCAGGACCTCATAATATGTATGAATCCATCAACAAAATCATCATATCTCGTGTTTTCAGAGCGCTATCTGCAGTTATATGAAGTTTGAAATAAGTAAAATTTACCACATTTTGAGCAGTTTCAGAGTATCGCAAATTACATAAATCTATCCAATACAACATAATGCGCATGAATCCGTCCCTAAATGCACAAAATTCTGCGTTTCCAGCGAGTTATCAGCGTTTTTTCTGAGTCTTGTTGAGAGATTTTTGATTCTGTAAATCTGCTCAGAAGCAAGATTTTGCTTCAGAAATGCGTTATATTGCAGAATCTAGCACCAAATACATCATATTTCGAGTTCTGAGATTGCTATTTGCAGTTTTACAAACTTTGGAATAAGTCGAAATCATGCTTTTCCGCGCAGATTTTCATAATCAAAAAGTTCATATCTCTATTCAGAACCTCATAATATGTATGAATCCATCAACAAAAACATCATATCTCGTGTTTTCAGAGCGCTATCTGCAGTTATATGAAGTTTGAAATAAGTCAAAATTTCCACATTCTCAGCGGTTTCAAAGTATCGCAAATCACAAAAAACCTTCCAATACAACATAATACGCATGAATCTGTCCCCAAATGCACTAAATTTTGCGTTTCCAGCAAGTTATCAGCGTTCTTTCTGAGTCTCGTTGAGGAACTTTTGATTCTGTAAATCTGCTCAGAAGCAAGATTTTGCTTCAGAAATGCGTTATATGGCAGAATATAGCACCAAATACATCATATTTCGTGTTTTTTGAGTGCTATTCGCAGTTTTACAAACTTTGGAATAAGTCGAAATCACGCTCTTCCCCGCAGATTTTCAGCATCAAAAAGTTTATATTCCTATTCTGGACCTCATAATTTGTATAAATCTATCAACAAAAATATCATATCTCGTGTTTTCAGAGCGCTATCTGCAGTTATATGAAGTTTGAAATAAGTCAAAATTACCACATTCTCAGCGGTTTCAACGTACCGCAAATCACATAAATCTATCCAATACAACATAATACGCATTAATCCGTCCTCAAATGCACAAAATCTTGCGTTCCCAGCGAGTTATCAGCGTTTTTCCTGAGTCTCGTTGAGAAATTTTTGATCCTGTAAATCTGCTCAAAAGCAAGATTTTGTTCCAGAAATGCGTTATATGGCAGAATCTAGCACCAAATACATCATATTTCGTGTTATCAGTGTGCTATTCGAAGTTTTGCAAACTTTGGAATAAGTCGAAATCACGCTTTTCCGCGCAGATTTTCACAATCAAAAAGTTCATATTCCTATTCAGGACCTCATAATATGTATGAATCCATCAACAAAAACATCATATATCGTGTTTTACGAGCGCTATCTGCAGTTATATGAAGTTTGAAATAAGTCAAATTTACCACATTCTCAGCAGTCTCAAAGTATCGCAAATCACATAAATCTATCCAATACAGCATAATACGCATGAATCCGTCCTCAAATGCACAAAATTTTGCATTTCCAGCGAGATATCAGCGTTTTTCCTGAGTCTCGTTGAGAAATTTTTGATTCTGTAAATCTGCTCAGAAGCAAGATTTTGCTTCAAAAATGCGTTATTTGGCAGAATATAGCACCAAATACATCATATTTTGTGTTTTTAGAGTGCAATTCGCAGTTCTACAAACTTTTGAATACGTCGATATCACGCTTTTCCGCGCAGATTCTCACAATCAAAAAGTTCATATTCCTATTCAGGACCTCACTAATTTGTATGAATCCATCAACAAAAACATCATATCACGTGTTTTCAAACCGCTATCTTCAGTTATATGAAGTTTGGAATAAGTCAAAATTACCACATTCTCAGCGGTTTCTATGCATCGCTAATCACATAAATCTATCCAATACAACATAATACGCATGAATCCGTCCTCAAATGCAGAAAATTTTGCGTTTCCAGCGAGTTATCAGCGTCTTTTCTGACTCTCGTTGAGAAATTTTTGATTCTGTAGATCTGCTCAGAAGCAAGATTTAGCTTTAGAAATGCGTTATATGACAGAATCTAGCACCAAATACATCATATTTCGTCTTTTTAGAGGGCTATTCGCTGTTTTACAAACTTTGGAATACGTCGAGATCACGCTTTTCCGCGCAGATTTTCACAATCAAAAAGTTTATATTCCTATTCAGGACCTCATAATATGTATGAATACATCAACAAAAACATCATATCTCGTGTTTTCAGAGCGCTATCTGCAGTTATATGAAGTTTGATATAAGTCAAAATTACCACATTCTGAGCAGTTTCAAAGTATGGCAAATCACATAAATCTACCCAATAAAACATAATACGTATGAATCCGTCCTCAAATGCACAAAATTCTGCGTTTCCAGCGAGTTATCAGCGTTTTTTCTGAGTCTCGTTGAGAAATTTTTGAATCTGGTCATCTGCTCAGAAGCAAGATTTTGCTTTAGAAATACGTTATATGGCAGAATCTAGCATCAAATACATCATATTTCGTGTTTTTAGAGTGCTATTTGAAGTTCTACAAAATTTGGAAAGAGTCGAAATCACGCTTTTCCGCGCAGATTTTCACAATCAAAAAGTTCATATTCCTATTCAGGACCTCATAATATGTATGGATTCATCAACAAGAACATCATATCTCGTGTTTCCAGAGCGCTATCTGCAGTTATATGATGTTTGAAATAAGTCAAAATTACCACATTCTCAGCGGTTTCAAAGTATCGCAAATCACATAAATCTATCCAATACAACATAATACTCATGAATCCGTCTTCAAATGCTCAAAATTTTGCGTATCCAGCGTGTTATCAGCGTTTTTCCCGAGTCTCGTTGAGACATTTTTGATTCTGTAAATCTGCTCAGAAGCAAGATTCTGCTTCAGAATTGCGTTATATGGCAGAATCTAGCACCAAATACATCATATTCCGTGTTTTTAGAGTGCTATTTGCAGTTTCACAAACTATGAAATAAGTCAAATTCACGCTTTTCCGCGCAGATTTTCACAATCAAAAAGTTCATATTCCTATTCAGGACCTCATAATATGTATAAATCCATCAACAGAAACATCATATATCGTGTTTTCAGAGCGCTATCTGCAGTTATATGAACTTTGAAATAAATCAAAATTACCACATTCTGAGCAGTTTCAAAGCCGGAAATCACATAAATCTATCCAATACAACATAATACGCATGAATCCTTCCTCAAATGCACAAAATTTTGCGTTTCCAGAGAGTTATCAGCGTTTCTTCTGAGTCTCGTTGAGAAATTTTTGATTCTGCAAATCTGCTCAGAAGCTAAATTTTGCTTCAGAAATGCGTTATATGGCAGAGTCTAGCACCAAATACATCATATTTTGTGTTTTTAGTGTGCTATTCGCAGTTTTACAAACTTTGGAATAAGTCGAAATCACGCTTTTCCGCGCAAATTTTCACAATCAAAAAGTTCATATTCCTATCCAGGACCACATAATATGTATGAATCCATCAACAGAAACATCATATCTCGTGTTTTCAAAGCGCTATTTGCAGGTAAATGAAGTTTGAAATAAGTCAAAATTACCACATTCTCAGCGGTTTCAAAGTATCGCAAATCACATAAATCTATCCAATACAACATAATACGCATGAATCCGTCCTCAAATGCACAAAAATGCGCGTTTCCAGCGAGTTATCAGCGTTTTTTCTGAGTCTCGTTGAGGAATTTTAGATTCTGTAAATCTGCTCAGAAGTAGGATTCTGCTTCAGAAATGCGTTATATGGCAGAATCTAGCACCAAATACATCATTTTTCGTGTTCTTAGAGTTCTATTCGCAGTTTCACAAACTTTGGGATAAGTTGAAATTATGCTTTTCCGCGCTGATTTTTACAATCAAAGAGTTCATATTCCTATCCAGGACCTCATGATATGTATGAATCCATCAACAAAAACATCATACCTCGTGTTTCCAGAGCGCTATCTGTAGTTATATGAAGTTTGAAATAAGTCAAAATTACCACATTCTCAGCGGTTTCAAAGTATCGCAAATCACATAAATCAATCCAATACAACATAATACGCATGAATCCGTCTTTGAATGCACAAAATTCTGCGTTTCCAGCGCGTTATCAGCGTTTTTTCTGACTCGCGTTAAGAAATTTTTGATTCTGAAAATCTGCTTAGAATCAGGATTTTGCTTAAAAAATGCGTTATATGGCAGAATCTAGCACCAAATACCTCATATTTCGTGTTTTTAGAGTGCTATTTGCAGTTTCCAAACTTTGGAATAAGTTGAAATCACGCTTTTCCGCGCAGATTTTCACAATCGAAAAGTTCATATACCTAATCGGGACCTCATAATATGTATGAATCCATCAACAAAAACATCATATCCCGTGTTTTCAGAGCGCTATCTGCAGTCATATGAAGTTTAGAATAAGTCAGAATTATCACATTCTGAGCAGTTTCAAAGTATCGCAAGTCACATAAATCTATCCAATACAACATAATACGCATTGATTTCTCCTCAAATGCACAAAATTCTGCGTTTACAGCGAGTTATCAGCGTTTTTTCTGACTCTCGTTGAGAAATTTTTGATTCTGTAAATCTGCTCAGAAGCCAGATTTTGCTCCAGAAATGCGTTATATGGCAGAATCTAGCACCAAATACATCATATTTCGTGTTTTTAGAGTGTTATTTGCAGTTTTACAAACTTTGGAATATGTCGAAATCACGCTTTTCCGCGCAGATTTTCACAATTAAAAAGTACATATTCCTATTCAGGACCTCATAATATGTATGAATCCATCAACAAAAACATTATATCTCGTGTTTTCAGAGCGCTTTCTGCAGTTTTATGAAGTTTGAAATAAGTCAAAATTACCACATTCTCAGCAGTTTCAAAGTATCGCAAATCACATAATAATGACAAATCACATACATCTATCCAATACAACATTTTCATGACAAAATTTGAAGATATGCTTAATAAATACAGGTGCCATAACAGAAAATTTATAATAACTGGAGATTTTAATATTGAATTTGCTGAGAGAATCTTGAATAAAAATGCAATAGAGTTCATGAATTTGATAACTTCTTTTGGTCTCCAAATTAGCATAAATGAGCCAACGAGAGTTACAAAAAACACCAGCAGTTTCATAGATAACTTTTTAACAAATGTGAGTGCAGAATTCAAAGTGGGTGTGACGGAACCGGGCCTATCTGATCACAAGGGTCAATATTTTGTTCTGCTTAATAATACCGGTAACAATGAAAAACCTAAATCTACAACAGTAAGGTCTTTTACTCAAAAAAATATTTTATATTTTAAAACAGCTTTGAATTATAAAAATTTTCATGATGTTTTTATTAACTGTACACTTTCAGTTGAGGAATATTCGGACTCCATGATCAATTGGTTGACTAATTTAATAGATATATACTTCCCACTGCAAAAATGTCGAATTAAACCGAGATCTCCTCCAGTAAGCTGGTTTAATTCACAACTTGCTCACATGCGACAAGTAATATCCTACTTAAAAATCTGCTTTGATAGTACAAAAAACAATCACTATTTTAAGCTCTACAAATTGAAATTAAAAGAATATCGAACCGAAATCGAGCGTAGTAGACGGAATGCTTACAATACATTTATTCAAAATTCAAATTATACAAGCAAAAATGCTTGGCGTTTGATAAATTTTGAACGTAATAAATTGGTTGAAGATAAATTACATCCAGATCTTACACCCGATGATTTCAACAAATACTTTACTAACGTGGCAGTTAATGTTATAGAAAAAATCTCAAATGTTAATCTCGAAGCGCAAAATATTTTGATGAGTACTGACAATATCACAATCAATTTCTCTCTACAACCTATTGATGTTGTTGAGGTTCATAAAGCAATTGAGTCATTGAAAAATTCAAATTGTCTTGACATTTACAATATAAGCAATGATTTTTTGAAGAAGATTATTGAGTATATTGTTGAACCTTTAACGATATTCATAAATAAATGTTTTGAGGGTGGTACATATCCTGCCAGTTTAAAAAAAACAAAGGTAATTCCTGTCTACAAAAAAGGTGATCAGAATGAGGCTGAAAATTAAAGACCCATTTCTATCATACCTACGCTATCAAAAGTTGTTGAAATAATAATCAAAAATAGATTAATCTCATACTTTGAAATGAATAATTTGATAAATGAGCAACAATATGGCTACCGTACTGGACGTTCAACAGCTCAAGCCGTTTATAATATCATACAAAATTTAATTGAAGGCCTAGAAAAGGGTCATCACATGGAAATCACACAGTGTGACCTTTCCAAGGCTTTTGACTGTGTGTCTCATGCTTTATTACTCAAGAAATTGGAATATTACGGTATTACTGGCACACCTTCAAAATTATTCAATTCATATTTACAAAACAGAATTCAATGTGTAAGTACCAATGGCAAATTTTCAAACTTTAGAAATATAGACCATGGGGTTCCGCAAGGCTCAATTCTGGGTCCGTTACTCTTCTTGATATATATAAATGATTTTAGCGACTTTATTAAACCATGTAATTGTATACTTCTTGTTGATGACACGACACTTATTAGAAGTGTTTCAAATTATGAGACACTTCTCATTGATAGTGCTTTGATTCTGCAAAGAGCTGAGGACTGGTTTGCTGCTAATTGTTTATTACTGAATAAAGAAAAAACGCAGCAATTATTAGTATCGAATAATACTACTAGTAATGCTGGAAAATCTATATCAGTTTTGGGCTTGCACATTGAATCATCTTTGAATGGTTCTACACACATACAGTATATCAGCAAAAAATTATCAAGCGTATTATTTTTACTCAGAAGATTGAGAAGCCTTGTTGATTTAAACAACTTAAAAATAGCCTATTTTGCTTTGTTCAACTCAACTATATCCTACGGGATCATATTGTGGGGTAATTCTGTCCATGCCATCAAAATTTTTCGCTTGCTAAAAACAGCAATTAGAATAATAAGTGGCCTCAACGCTAGGGATCATTGCCAGAATGCTTCCGTCAAATTAGGGATTATGACTTTTCCTTCATTATATATTTTTCATTCTCTAATAGAAATTCATGAAACGAGAAGAAATTACTTGAGAAACAAAGATATACACTCCTATAATACTAGATCTGCTGACTTATTCAGAAAACCTTGTTTCAGATTACGAAAATAGAAATATAATACTCTTAATCCAGACTTATTCAACATCTTACCTGGAAGTATTAGTAATTTGAATCTAAGAAAATTTAAAGTAGTTATTAAAAAAATTCTGATTAGTTAATCTTTTAACGACATGAATGAATTTATAACTTATAAATTCAACAAAAATGAGTTTTGATGTGGAATATACTTACTATTCTTAAAATTTTACTTTGATCGATACTGACATGTTACAAACAATATTTTTTTGTAAAGTGATGAAATATACAATATACAAAATACAATAACCAACATAATATCATGCATGAATCCGCCCATGAATGCACAAAATTCTGCGTTCTCAGCAAGTTATCAGCGTTTTTTCTGAGTCTCGTTGAGAAATTTTTGATTCTGTAAATCTGCTCAGAAGCAAGACTCCGCTTCTGGCATGCGTTATATGGCAGAATCTAGCACCAAATACAGCATAATTCGTGTTCTTAGAGTGCTATTTGCAGTTTTACAAACTTTGGAGTAAGTCGAAAATCACGCTCTTCCGCGCAAATTCTCACAATCAAAAAGTCCATATTCCTATTCAGGACCTCATAGTAAGTATGAATCCATCAACAAGAACATCAAATCTCGTGTTTTCAGAGCGCTATCTGCAGTTATATGAAGTTTGAAATAAGTCAAAATTACCAGGCTGAGCAGTTTCAAAGTATCGCAAGTCACATAAATCTATCCAATACAACATAATACGCATGAATTTGTCCTCAAATGCACAAAATATTGCATTTCCAGCAAGTTATCAGCGTTTTTTTCTAAGTCCCGTTGAGAAATTTTTGATTCTGTAAATCTGCTCAGAAGCAAGATTTTGCTTCAAAAATGCGTTATATGGCAGAATCCAGCTCCAAATACATCATTATCTGTGTTTTTGGAGTGCTATTTGCAGTTTTACAAACTCTGGAATAAGTCAAAATCACGCTTTTTCCGCGCAGATTTTCAAGATGAAAAAGTTCGTATTCCTATACAGGACCTCATAGTATTTATGAATCTATCAACAAAAACATCATATCTCGTCTTTTCAAGAGTGCTATCTGCAGTTATATGAAGTTTGGAATAAGTCCAAATTACCACATTTTGAGCAGTTTCAAAATATCGCAAATCACATAATCTATCCAATACCACATAATACGCATGAATCCGTCCTCAAATGTACCCAAATTTAGCGTTTCCAGCGAGTTATCAGCGTTTTTTCTGAGTTTCGTTGAGAAATTTTTGATCCTGTAAATCTGCTCAGAAGTAAGATTTTGCTTCAAAAATGCGCTATATGGCAGAATCTAGCACCAAATACATCATATTCTGTGTTTTTAGAGTGCTGATCGCAGTTTTACAAACTGTGGAATATGTCGAAATCACGCTTTTCCGCGCAGATTTCCACAATCAAAAAGTACATATTCCTATTCAGGATCTCATAATATGTATGAATCTATCAACAAAAAACATCATATCTCGTGTTTTCAGAGCGTTATCCGCAGTTTTATGAAGTTTGAAAATAAGTCAAAATTACCACATTCTCAGCAGTTTCAAAGTATCGCAAATCACATAAATCTATCCAATACAACATGATACGCATGAATCCGTCCTGAAATGCACAAAATTTTGCGTTTCCAGCGAGTTATCAGCGTTTTTTTCTGGGTCTTGTTGAGAAATTTTGATTCTGTAAATCTGCTCAGAAACAAGATTTTGCTTCAAAAATGCGTTATATGGCAGAAACTAGCACCAAATACATCATATTTTGTGTTTTTAGAGTGTTATTTGCAGTTTCACAAACATTGGAATAAGTCTGAACCACGCTTCTTTTCCGTGTTCTCAGAGTGCTATCTGCAGTTATATGAAGTTTGAAATGAGTCAAAATTACCACATTCTGAGCAGTTTCAAAGTATCGCAAATCACATTAATCTAGCCAATACAACATAATACGCAGGAATCCGTCCTCAAATGCACAAAATTTTGCGTTTACAGCGAGTTATCAGCGTTTTTTCTGAGTCTTGATGAGAAATCTTAGATTTTGTAAATCTGCTCAGAAGCAAGATTTTGCTTCAGAAATGCGTTATATGGCAGGATCTTGTACCAAATACATCACTTTCCGTGTTTTTAGAGTGCTATTTGCAGTTTTTACTAACTTTGGAATAAGTCGAAATCACCCTTTTCCGCGCAGATTTTCACAATCAAAAAGTTCATTTTACTATTAAGGACCTCATAATATGTATAAATCCATCAACAAAAACATCATATCTTGTGTTTTTCAGAGCGCTATCTGCAGTTCTATGAAGTTTGAAATAAGTTCAAATTACCACATTCTGAGCAAAATCACATAAATTCATTCAATACAACATAATAAGCATGAATGCGTCCTCAAATGCACAAAATTCTGCGTTTATAGCAAGTTATCAGCGATTTTTCTGGGTCTCGTTGAGAAATTTTTGATTCTGTATTTTGTGTTTTTAGAGTGTTGTTTTGCAGTTTTACAAACTCTGGAATAAATCTAAGCCACGCTTCTCCGCGCAGAGTTTCACAATGAAAAAGTTCATATTCCTAGTCAGGACCTCATAATATGTATGAATCCATCAACAAAAACATCATATCTCGTGTTTTCAGAGCGCTATCTGCAGTTTTATGAAGTTTGAAATAAGTTCTCAGCGAGTAATTAGGGTTTCTTCTGAGTCTCGTTGAGAAATTTTTTGATTCTGTAAATCGGCTCAGAAGCAAGATTTTGCTTCAGAAATGCGTTATATGGCAGAATCCATCACCCAATACATCATATTTTGTGTTTTTTAGAGTGCTATTTGCAGTTTTACAAACTTTGAAATGAGTCGAAATCAAGCTTTTCCGCGCAGATATTCACTATCAAAAAGTTCATATTCCTATTCAGGACCTCATAATATGTATGAATCCATCGGAAAAAACATCATATCTCGTGTTTTCTGAGCGCTATTTGCAGTTTTATGAAGTTTGAAGTAAGTCCAAATTACACATTCTGAGCAGATTCAAAGTATCGCAAATACATAAACTCATCGATACAACATAATACGATTTTTGCTTCAGAAATGCGTTATTTGGCAGAATCTAGCACCAAATACATTATATTTCGTGTTTTTAGAGTGCTATTTGCAGTTTTACAAACTTTGGAGTAAGTCGAAATCACGCTTTTCCGCGCAGAGTTTCACGATGAAAAAGTTCATGTTCCTATTCAGGACCTCAAAATATGTATAAATCCATCAACAGAAACATCATATCCCGTGTTTCCAGAGCGCTATCTGCAGTTATATAAAGTTTGAAATAGGTCAAACTTACCACATTCTAAGCAGTTTCAAAGTATCGCAAATCACATAAATCTATCCAATACAGCATAATACGCATGAATCAGTCCTCAAATACACAAAATTTTGCGTTTCCAGCGAGTTATCAGCGTTTTTTCTGGGTCTCGTTGAGAAATTTTTTATTCTGTAAATCTGCTCAGAACCAAGATTTTGCTCCAGAAATGCGTTATATGGCAGGATCTAGCACCAAATACATCATATTTCGTGTTTTCAGAGTGCTTTTTGCAGCTTTACAAACTTTGGAATAAGTCGAAATCACGCTTCTCCGCGCAGATTTTCACAATTAAAAAGTTCAAACCCCTATTCAGGACCTCATAATATGTATGAATCTATCAACAAAAACATCATATCTCGTGTTTCCAGAGCGCTATCTGCAGTTTTATGCAGTTTGAAATAAGTCAGAATTACCACATTCTGAGCAGTTTCAAATTATCGCAAATCACATAAATCTATCCAATACAACATAATACGCATGATTCCGTCCTTGAATGCACAAAATTTCGCGTTTCCAGCAAGTTTATCAGCGTTTTACCCGAGCCTCGTTAAGGAATTTTTGATTTTGTAAATCTGCGCAGAAGCAAAATTTTGCTTCAGAAATGCGTTATATGGCAGGATCTAGCACCATTACATCATATTTCGTGTTTTTAGAGTGCTATTTGCAGTTATATGAAGTTTGAAATAAGTCAAAATTACAACATTCTAAGCTGTTTTCAAAGTATCGCAAATTACATAGATCTTTCCAATACAACCTAATAGGCATGAATCCGTCCTCAAATGCACCTAATTTTGCGTTTCCAGCGAGTTATCAGCGTTTCTTCTGAGTCTCGTTGAGAAATTTTTTATTCTGTTAATCTGCTCAGAAGCAAGATTTTGCTTCAAAAATGCATTATATGGCAGAATCTTGAACCAAATACATCATATTTTGTGTTTTTAGTGTGCTATTCGCAGTTTTACAAACTTTGGAATAATTCGGAATCACGCTTTTTCGCGCAGATTTTCACAATCAAATAGTACATATTCGTATTCAGTACCTCATAATATGTATAAATCCATCAACAAAAACATCATATCTTGTGTTTTCAGAGCGCTATCTGCAGTTATATGAAGTTTGATATAATTCGAAATTACCACATTTTGAGCAGTTTCAAAGTATCGCAAATTATATAAATCTATCCAATACAACATAATACGCATGAATCCGTCCTAAAATGCACAAAATTTTGCGTTTCCAGCTAATTATCAGCGTTTTTTCTGAGTCTCGTTGAGAAATTTTTGATTCTGTGAATCTGCTCAGAAGCAATCTCTTGCTTCAGAAATGCGTTATATGGCAGAATGTAGCACCAAATACATCATATTTCGGGTTTTTAGGGTGCTATCTGCAGTTCTTCAAACTTTGGAATAAGTCGAAATCAGGCTTCTCCGCGCGGATTTCAACTATCAAAAAGTTCGTATTCCTATTCAGGACCTCATGATATGTATGAATTTATCGATAAAAACATCATATCTTGTGTTTTCAGAGCGCTATCTGCAGTTATATGAAGTTTGAAATAAGTCAAAATTACCACATACTGAGCAGTTTCAAAGTATCGCAAATCACATAAATCTATCCAATACAACATAATACGCATGAATTTGTTCTCGGATGCACAAAATTTTGCGTTTCCAGCGAGTTTTTAGCGTTCTTTCTGAGTCTCGTTGAGAAATTTTTGATTCTGTAAATCTGCTCAGAAGAAGATTCTGCTTCAAAAATGCGTTATATGGCAAAATATAGCACCAAATACATCATATTTCGTGTTTTTAGAGTGCTATTCGCAAGTTTTACAAACTTTGGAATAAGTCGAAATCACGCTTTTCCGGGCAGATTTTCACAATCAAGAAGTCCATTTCCCTATTCAGGACCTCATAATATGCATTAATCCATCAACAAAAACATCATATCTCGTGTTTACAGAGCGCTATCTGCAGTTATATAAAGTTTGAAATAAGTCAAAATTACCACATTCTCAGCGGTTTCAAAGTTTCGCAAATCACATAAATCTATCCAATTCAACATAATACGCTTGAATTTGTCCTCGAATGCACAAAATTTGCGTTTCCAGCGAGTTATCAGCGTTTTTTCTGAGTTTCGTTGAGAAATTTTTGATTCTGTAAATCTGCTCAGAAATAAGATTTTGCTCCAGAAATGCGTCATATGCTAGAATCTAGCACCAAATACATCATATTCCGTGTTTTTAGAGTGCTATTCGCAGTTTTACAAACTTTGGAATAAGTCGAAATCATGCTCTTCCGGGCAGATTTTCACAATCAAAAAGTTCATATTCCTATCCAAGAACTCATAATATGTATGAATCCATCAACGAAAACATCATATCTCGTGTTTTTAGAGCGCTATCTGCAGTTGTATGAAGTTTGAAATAAGTCAGAATTACCACATTCTCAGCGGTCTCAAAGTATCGCAAATCACATAAATCTATCCAATACAACATAACACGCATGAATCCGTCCTCAAATGCACAAAATTTTGCGTTTCCAGCAAGTTATCAGCGTTTTTTTCTGCGTTTCGTTGAGAAATTTTTTGATTCTGTAAATCTGCTCAGAAGCAAGATTTTGCTTCAGAAATGCCTTATACGGCAAAATCTAACACCAAATACATCATATTACGTGTTTTAAGAATGCTATTCGCAGTTTTACAAACTTTGGAATAAGTCGAAATCACGCTTTTCCTGACAGATTTTCACAATCTAAAAGTTCATATTCCTATTCAGGAACTCATAATATGTATGCATCCATCAACAAAAACATCATATCTCGTGTTTTCAGAGCGCTATCTGCAGTTATATGAAGTTTGAAATAAGTCAAAATTACCACATTCTCAGCGGTTACAAGTATCGCAAATCACATAAATCTATCCAATGCAACCTAATACGCCTGAATCTGTCCTCAGATGCACAAAATTTTGCGTTTCCAGCGAGTTATCAGCGTTTTTCCTGAGTTTCGTTGAGAAATTTTTGATTCTGTAAATCTGCTCAGAAGCAAGATTTTGCTTCAGAAATGCGTTATATGGCAGAATCTAGCACCAAATACATCATATTTACTGTTTTTAGAATGCTATTCGCAGTTTTACAAACTTTGGAATAAGTCGAAGTCACACTTTTCCGGGCAGTTTTTCACAATCAAAAAGTTCATATGCCTATTCAGGAAATTATAATATGTATGAGCCCATCAACAAAAACATCATATCTCGTGTTTTCAGAGCGCTATCTGCAGTTATATGAAGTTTGAAATAAGTCAAAATTACCACATTCTCAGCGGTTTCAAAGTATCGCAAATCACATAAATCTATCCAATACAACATAATACGCATGAACCTACCCTCAAATGCACAAAATTTTGCGTTTCCAGCGAGTTATCAGCGTTTTTTTCTGAGTCTCGTTGAGAAATTTTTTGATTCTGTAAATCTGCCCAGAAGCAAGATTTTGCATCAGAAATGCGTTATATGGCAGAATCTAGCACCTGATACATCATAATTCGTGTTTTTAGAGTGCTATTCGCAGTTCTACAAACTTTGGAATAAGTCGAAATCACGCTTTTCCGGGCAGATTTCACAATCAAAAAGTTCATATTCCTATTCTGAAACTCACGATATGTATGAATCCATCAACAAGAACATCATATCTCGTGTTTACAGAGCGCTATCTGCAGTAATATGAAGTTTGAAATAAGTCAAAATTACCACATTCTCAGCGGTTTCAGAAGTATCGCAAATCACATAAATCTATCCAATACAACATAATACGCATGAATTCGTCCTCAGATGCACAAAATTTTGCGTTCCCAGCGAGTTATCAGCGTTCTTTCTGAGTTTGTTGAGAAATTTTTGATTCTGTAAATCTGCCCAGAAGCAAGATTTTTGCTTCAGAAATGCGTTATATGGCAGAATCTATCACCAAATACATCATATTTCGTGTTTTTAGAGTGCTATTCGCAGTTTTACAGACTTTGGAATGAGTCGAAATCACGCTTTTCCGGGCAGATTTTCACAATCAAGAAGTTCATATTCCTATTCAGGAACTCATAATATGTATGAATCCATCAACAAAAACATCATTTCTCGTGTTCTCAGAGCGCGATCTGCAGTTATAGGAAGTTTGAAATAAGTCAAAATTACCACATTTTGAGCAGTTTCAAAGTATCGCAAATTATATAAATCTATCCAATACAACATAATACGCATGAATCCGTCCTAAAATGCACAAAATTTTGCGTTTCCAGCTAATTATCAGCGTTTTTTTCTGAGTCTCGTTGAGAAATTTTTGATTCTGTAAATCTGCTCAGAAGCAATCTCTTGCTTCAGAAATGCGTTATATGGCAGAATGTAGCACCAAATACATCATATTTCGGGTTTTTAGGGTGCTATCTGCAGTTCTTCAAACTTTGGAATAAGTCGAAATCAGGCTTCTCCGCGCGGATTTCAACTATCAAAAAGTTCGTATTCCTATTCAGGACCTCATGATATGTATGAATCCATCGATAAAAACATCATATCTTGTGTTTTCAGAGCGCTATCTGCAGTTATATGAAGTTTGAAATAAGTCAAAATTACCACATACTGAGCAGTTTCAAAGTATCGCAAATCACATAAATCTATCCAATACAACATAATACGCATGAATTTGTTCTCGAATGCACAAAATTTTGCGTTTCCAGCGAGTTTTTAGCGTTCTTTCTGAGTCTCGTTGAGAAATTTTTGATTCTGTAAATCTGCTCAGAAGAAGATTTTGCTTCAAAAATGCGTTATATGGCAAAATATAGCACCAAATACATCATATTTCGTGTTTTTAGAGTGCTATTCGCAGTTTTACAAACTTTGGAATAAGTCGAAATCACGCTTTTCCGGGCAGATTTTCACAATCAAGAAGTCCATTTCCCTATTCAGGACCTCATAATATGCATTAATCCATCAACAAAAACATCATATCTCGTGTTTACAGAGCGCTATCTGCAGTTATATAAAGTTTGAAATAAGTTAAAATTACCACATTCTCAGCGGTTTCAAAGTTTCGCAAATCACATAAATCTATCCAATTCAACATATAACGCTTGAATTTGTCCTCGAATGCACAAAATTTTGCGTTTCCAGCGAGTTATCAGCGTTTTTTCTGAGTTTCGTTGAGAAATTTTTGATTCTGTAAATCTGCTCAGAAACAAGATTTTGCTCCAGAAATGCGTTATATGCTAGAATCTAGCACCAAATACATCATATTTCGTGTTTTTAGAGTGCTATTCGCAGTTTTACAAACTTTGGAATAAGTCGAAATCATGCTCTTCCGGGCAGATTTTCACAATCAAAAAGTTCATATTCCTATCCAAGAACTCATAATATGTATGAATCCATCAACGAAAACATCATATCTCGTGTTTTTAGAGCGCTATCTGCAGTTGTATGAAGTTTGAAATAAGTCAGAATTACCACATTCTCAGCGGTCTCAAAGTATCGCAAATCACATAAATCTATCCAATACAACATAACACGCATAAATCCGTCCTCAAATGCACAAAATTTTGCGTTTCCAGCAAGTTATCAGCGTTTTTTCTGAGTTTCGTTGAGAAATTTTTGAATCTGTAAATCTGCTCAGAAGCAAGATTTTGCTTTAGAAATGCCTTATACGGCAAAATCTAACACCAAATACATCATATTACGTGTTTTAAGAGTGCTATTCGCAGTTTTACAAACTTTGGAATAAGTCGAAATCACGCTTTTCCTGACAGATTTTCACAATCTAAAAGTTCATATTCCTATTCAGGAACTTATAATATGTATGCATCCATCAACAAAAACATCATATCTCGTGTTTTCAGAGCGCTATCTGCAGTTATATGAAGTTTGAAATAAGTCAAAATTACCACATTCTCAGCGGTTACAAAGTATCGCAAATCACATAAATCTATCCAATGCAACCTAATACGCCTGAATCTGTCCTCAGATGCACGAAATTTTGCGTTTCCAGCGAGTTATCAGCGTTTTTCCTGAGTTTCGTTGAGAAATTTTTGATTCTGTAAATCTGCTCAGAAGCAAGATTTTGCTTCAGAAATGCGTTATATGGCAGAATCTAGCACCAAATACATCATATTTACTGTTTTTAGAATGCTATTCGCAGTTTTACAAACTTTGGAATAAGTCGAAATCACACTTTTCCGGGCAGTTTTTCACAATCAAAAAGTTCATATGCCTATTCAGGAAATTATAATATGTATGAGCCCATCAACAAAAACATCATATCTCGTGTTTTCAGAGCGCTATCTGCAGTTATATGAAGTTTGAAATAAGTCAAAATTACCACATTCTCAGCGGTTTCAAAGTATCGCAAATCACATAAATCTATCCAATACAACATAATACGCATGAACCTACCCTCAAATAAACAAAATTTTGCGTTTCCAGCGAGTTATCAGCGTTTTTTCTGAGTCTCGTTGAGAAATTTTTGATTCTGTAAATCTGCCCAGAAGCAAGATTTTGCTTCAGAAATGCGTTATATGGCAGAATCTAGCACCTGATACATCATATTTCGTGTTTTTAGAGTGCTATTCGCAGTTCTACAAATTTTGGAATAAGTCGAAATCACGCTCTTCCGGGCAGATTTTCACAATCAAAAAGTTCATATTCCTATTCTGAAAACTCACGATATGTATGAATCCATCAACAAGAACATCATATCTCGTGTTTACAGAGCGCTATCTGCAGTAATATGAAGTTTGAAATAAGTCAAAATTACCACATTCTCAGCGGTTTGAGAAGTATCGCAAATCACATAAATCTATCCAATACAACATAATACGCATGAATTCGTCCTCAGATGCACAAAATTCTGCGTTCCCAGCGAGTTATCAGCGTTCTTTCTGAGTTTCGTTGAGAAATTTTTGATTCTGTAAATCTGCCCAGAAGCAAGATTTTGCTTCAGAAATGCGTTATATGGCAGAATCTATCACCAAATACATCATATTTCGTGTTTTTAGAGTGCTATTCGCAGTTTTACAGACTTTGGAATGAGTCGAAATCACGCTTTTCCGGGCAGATTTTCACAATCAAAAAGTTCATATTCCTATTCAGGAACTCATAATATGTATGAATCCATCGACAAAAACATCATTTCTCGTGTTCTCAGAGCGCGATCTGCAGTTATAGGAAGTTTGAAATAAGTCAAAATTACCACATTCTCAGCGGTTTCAAAGTATCGCAAATCACATAAATCTATCCAATACAACATAATACGCATGAATCCGTCCTCAAATGCACAAAATTTTGCGTTTCCAGCGAGTTATCAGCGTTTTTTCTGAGTTTCGTTGAGAAATTTTTGATTCTGTAAATCCGCTCAGAAGCAAGATTTTGCTTCAGAAATGCGTTATATGGCAGAATCTAGCACCAAATACATCATATTTCGTGTTTTTAGAGTGCTATTCGCAGTTTTACAAACTTTGGAATAGGTCAAAATCACGCTTTTCCGGGCAGATTTTCACAATCAAAAAGTTCATATTCCTATTCAAGAACTTATAATATGTATGAATCCAGCAACAAAAACATCATATCTCGTGTCTTCGTAGTGCTATCTGCAGTTATATGAAGTTTGAAATAAGTCAGAATTACCACATTCTCAGCGGTTCCAAAGTATCGCAAATCACATAAATCTATCCAATACAACATAATACGCATGAATCTGTTCTCAAATGCACAAAATTTTGCGTTTCCAGCGAGTTATCAGCGTTCTTCCTGAGTCTCGTTGAGAAATTTTTGATTCTGTAAATCTGATCAGAAGCAAGATTTTGCTTCAGAAATGCGTTATATGGCAGAATCTAGCACCAAATACATAATATTTCGTGTTTTTAGAGTGCTATTCGCAGTTTCACAAACTTTGGAATAAGTCGAAATCACGCTTTTCCGGGCGGATTTTCACAATCAAAAAGTTCATATTGCTATTCAGGACCTTATAATATGCATGAATCCATCAACAAAAACATCATATCCCGTGTTTTCAAAGCGCTATCTGCAGTTATATAAAGCTTGAAATAAGTCAAAATTACCACATTCTCAGCGGTTTCAAAGTATCGCAAATCACATTATTCTATCCAATTCAACATAATACGCATGAATCCGTCCTCAAATGCACAAAATTCTCGATTCCAGCGAGTTATCAGCGTTTTTTCTGAGTTTCGTTGAGAAATTTTTGATTCTGTAAATCTGCTCAGAAGCAAGATTTTGCTTCAGAAATGCGTTATATAGCAGAATCTAGCACCAAATACATCATATTTCGTGTTTTTAGAGTGCTATTCGCAGTTCTACAAACTTTGGAAAAAGTCGAAATCATGCTCTTCAAGGCAGATTTTCACAATCAAAAAGTTCATATTCCTATTCAAGAACTCATAATATGTATGAATCCATCAACAAAAACATCATATCTCGTGTTTTCAGAGCGCTATCTGCAGTTATATGAAGTTTGAAATAAGTCAAAATTACCACATTCTCAGCGGTTCCAAAGTATCGCAAATCACATAAATCTATCCAATACATCATAATACGCATGGATCCGTCCTCAAATGCACAAAATTTTGCGTTTCCAGCGAGTTATCAGCGTTTTTTCTGAGTTTCGTTGAGAAATTTTTGATTCTGTAAATCTGCGCAGAAGCAAGATTTTGCTTTAGAAATGCGTTATGAGACAGAATCTAGCACCAAATACATCATATTTCGTGTTTTTAGAGTGCTATTCGCAGTTTTACAAACTTTCGAATAAGTCGAAATCACGCTTTTCCGGGCAGATTTTCACAATTAAAAAGTTCATATTCCTATTCAGGAACTCATAATATGTATGAATCCTTCAACAAAAACATCATTTCCCGTGTTTTCAGAGCGCGATCTGCAGTTATATGAAGTTTGAGATAAGTCAAAATTACCACATTCTCAGCGGTTTCAAAGTATCGCAAATCACATAAATCTATCCAATACAACATAATACGCATGAATCCGTCCTCAAATGCACAAAATTTTGCGTTTCCAGCGAGTTATCAGCGTTTTTTCTGAGTTTCGTTGAGAAATTTCTGATTCTGTAAATCTGCTCAGGAGCAAAATTTTGCTCCAGAAATGCGTTATATGGCAGAATCTAGCACCAAATACTTCATATTTTGTGTTTTTAGAGTGCTATTTGCAGTTTTACAAACTTTGGAATAAGTCAAAATCACGCTTCTCCGGGCAGATTTTCACGATCAATAAGTTCATATTCCTATTCAGGAACTCATAATATGTATGAATCCATCAACGAAAACATCATATCTTGTGTTTTCAGAGTGCTATCTGCGGTTAAATGAAGTTTGAAATAAGTCAAAATTACCACATTCTCAGCGGTTTTCAAAGTATCGCAAATCACATAAATCTATCCAATACAACATAATACGCATGAACTCGTCCTCAAATGCACAAAATTTTGCGTTTCCAGCGAGTTATCAGCGTTTTTTTCTAAGTTTCGTTGAGAAATTTTTGATTCTGTAAATCTGCTCAGAAGCAAGATTTTGCTTCAGAAATGCGTTATATGGCAGAATCTAGCACCAAATACATCATATTTCGTGTTTTTAGAGTGCTATTCGCAGTTTTACAAACTTTGGAGTAAGTCGAAATCACGCTTTTCCGGGCAGATTTTCACAATCAAGAAGTCCATTTCCCTATTCAGGACCTCATAATATGCATTAATCCATCAACAAAAACATCATATCTCGTGTTTACAGAGCGCTATCTGCAGTTATATAAAGTTTGAAATAAGTCAAAATTACCACATTCTCAGCGGTTTCAAAGTTTCGCAAATCACATAAATCTATCCAATTCAACATAATACGCTTGAATTTGTCCTCGAATGCACAAAATTTTGCGTTTCCAGCGAGTTATCAGCGTTTTTTCTGAGTTTCGTTGAGAAATTTTTGATTCTGTAAATCTGCTCAGAAACAAGATTTTGCTCCAGAAATGCGTTATATGCTAGAATCTAGCTCCAAATACATCATATTTCGTGTTTTTAGAGTGCTATTCGCAGTTTTACAAACTTTGGAATAAGTCGAAATCATGCTCTTCCGGGCAGATTTTCACAATCAAAAAGTTCATATTCCTATCCAAGAACTCATAATATGTATGAATCCATCAACGAAAACATCATATCTCGTGTTTTTAGAGCGCTATCTGCGGTTGTATGAAGTTTGAAATAAGTCAGAATTACCACATTCTCAGCGGTCTCAAAGTATCGCAAATCACATAAATCTATCCAATACAACATAACACGCATAAATCCGTCCTCAAATGCACAAAATTTTGCGTTTCCAGCAAGTTATCAGCGTTTTTTCTGAGTTTCGTTGAGAAATTTTTGAATCTGTAAATCTGCTCAGAAGCAAGATTTTGCTTTAGAAATGCCTTATACGGCAAAATCTAACACCAAATACATCATATTACGTGTTTTAAGAGTGCTATTCGCAGTTTTACAAACTTTGGAATAAGTCGAAATCACGCTTTTCCTGACAGATTTTCACAATCTAAAAGTTCATATTCCTATTCAGGAACTTATAATATGTATGCATCCATCAACAAAAACATCATATCTCGTGTTTTCAGAGCGCTATCTGCAGTTATATGAAGTTTGAAATAAGTCAAAATTACCACATTCTCAGCGGTTACAAAGTATCGCAAATCACATAAATCTATCCAATGCAACCTAATACGCCTGAATCTGTCCTCAGATGCACAAAATTTTGCGTTTCCAGCGAGTTATCAGCGTTTTTCCTGAGTTTCGTTGAGAAATTTTTGATTCTGTAAATCTGCTCAGAAGCAAGATTTTGCTTCAGAAATGCGTTATATGGCAGAATCTAGCACCAAATACATCATATTTACTGTTTTTAGAATGCTATTCGCAGTTTTACAAACTTTGGAATAAGTCGAAATCACACTTTTCCGGGCAGTTTTTCACAATCAAAAGTTCATATGCCTATTCAGGAAATTATAATATGTATGAGCCCATCAACAAAAACATCATATCTCGTGTTTTCAGAGCGCTATCTGCAGTTATATGAAGTTTGAAATAAGTCAAAATTACCACATTCTCAGCGGTTTCAAAGTATCGCAAATCACATAAATCTATCCAATACAACATAATACGCATGAACCTACCCTCAAATGCACAAAATTTTGCGTTTCCAGCGAGTTATCAGCGTTTTTTCTGAGTCTCGTTGAGAAATTTTTGATTCTGTAAATCTGCCCAGAAGCAGGATTTTGCTTCAGAAATGCGTTATATGGCAGAATCTAGCACCTGATACATCATATTTCGTGTTTTTAGAGTGCTATTCGCAGTTCTACAAACTTTGGAATAAGTCGAAATCACGCTCTTCCGGGCAGATTTTCACAATCAAAAAGTTCATATTCCTATTCTGAAACTCACGATATGTATGAATCCATCAACAAGAACATCATATCTCGTGTTTACAGAGCGCTATCTGCAGTAATATGAAGTTTGAAATAAGTCAAAATTACCACATTCTCAGCGGTTTGAGAAGTATCGCAAATCACATAAATCTATCCAATACAACATAATACGCATGAATTCGTCCTCAGATGCACGATATTCTGCGTTCCCAGCGAGTTATCAGCGTTCTTTCTGAGTTTCGTTGAGAAATTTTTGATTCTGTAAATCTGCCCAGAAGCAAGATTTTGCTTCAGAAATGCGTTATATGGCAGAATCTATCACCAAATACATCATATTTCGTGTTTTTAGAGTGCTATTCGCAGTTTTACAGACTTTGGAATGAGTCGAAATCACGCTTTTCCGGGCAGATTTTCACAATCAAAAAGTTCATATTCCTATTCAGGAACTCATAATATGTATGAATCCATCAACAAAAACATCATTTCTCGTGTTCTCAGAGCGCGATCTGCAGTTATAGGAAGTTTGAAATAAGTCAAAATTACCACATTCTCAGCGGTTTCAAAGTATCGCAAATCACATAAATCTATCCAATACAACATAATACGCATGAATCCGTCCTCAAATGCACAAAATTTTGCGTTTCCAGCGAGTTATCAGCGTTTTTTCTGAGTTTCGTTGAGAAATTTTTGATTCTGTAAATCCGCTCAGAAGCAAGATTTTGCTTCAGAAATGCGTTATATGGCAGAATCCAGCACCAAATACATCATATTTCGTGTTTTTAGAGTGCTATTCGCAGTTTTACAAACTTTGGAATAGGTCAAAATCACGCTTTTCCGGGCAGATTTTCACAATCAAAAAGTTCATATTCCTATTCAAGAACTTATAATATGTATGAATCCAGCAACAAAAACATCATATCTCGTGTCTTCGTAGCGCTATCTGCAGTTATATGAAGTTTGAAATAAGTCAGAATTACCACATTCTCAGCGGTTCCAAAGTATCGCAAATCACATAAATCTATCCAATACAACATAATACGCATGAATCTGTTCTCAAATGCACAAAATTTTGCGTTTCCAGCGAGTTATCAGCGTTCTTCCTGAGTCTCGTTGAGAAATTTTTGATTCTGTAAATCTGATCAGAAGCAAGATTTTGCTTCAGAAATGCGTTATATGGCAGAATCTAGCACCAAATACATAATATTTCGTGTTTTTAGAGTGCTATTCGCAGTTTCACAAACTTTGGAATAAGTCGAAATCACGCTTTTCCGGGCGGATTTTCACAATCAAAAAGTTCATATTGCTATTCAGGACCTCATAATATGCATGAATCCATCAACAAAAACATCATATCCCGTGTTTTCAAAGCGCTATCTGCAGTTATATAAAGCTTGAAATAAGTCAAAATTACCACATTCTCAGCGGTTTCAAAGTATCGCAAATCACATTATTCTATCCAATTCAACATAATACGCATGAATCCGTCCTCAAATGCACAAAATTCTCGATTCCAGCGAGTTATCAGCGTTTTTTCTGAGTTTCGTTGAGAGATTTTTGATTCTGTAAATCTGCTCAGAAGCAAGATTTTGCTTCAGAAATGCGTTATATAGCAGAATCTAGCACCAAATACATCATATTTCGTGTTTTTAGAGTGCTATTCGCAGTTTTACAAACTTTGGAAAAAGTCGAAATCATGCTCTTCAAGGCAGATTTTCACAATCAAAAAGTTCATATTCCTATTCAAGAACTCATAATATGTATGAATCCATCAACAAAAACATCATATCTCGTGTTTTCAGAGCGCTATCTGCAGTTATATGAAGTTTGAAATAAGTCAAAATTACCACATTCTCAGCGGTTCCAAAGTATCGCAAATCACATAAATCTATCCAATACAACATAATACGCATGGATCCGTCCTCAAATGCACAAAATTTTGCGTTTCCAGCGAGTTATCAGCGTTTTTTCTGAGTT